>CM032059.1:4979053-5000817 GCA_018831715.1 Matsumurasca onukii | reverse complement strand
ATTATTCGTTGCTTGGAATTTTTTCGGGTCTAGGTTGCAACATTATAAAAAGAAGAATTATCACATTACAAGACAGAACAATATTATTGGGCTAGTCTTAATAAGGGATACTTAATAAAATAAACGTGGCAATAACTAAATTTTGAGGTAGGTAGAAATAAGGGAAATTTATTTTGGAAGAAGGAGGATGAGAAAATTCATTTTGAAATGGTTCAGACGGTTTAAACAAGATCACCGAAATTTTAAGGTGTCTTTCCTATTGAACTTGATAATAATGTTCCTTTGTAAATATCTCAGTCAAATTTGTTAGCCAATAAAATCGGAATACCGAAAGTTTCTTTTGGAAGGAGTTTTACAAAACAAAACTATTTTAATAACACTAATGTAGCAAATTTCATACAATAATTATGACATTTTAAATGATTATGTATTATAATGCTACAGTACTTATCAATAGAATATAAATTAGTCCCTTGAGTCGTTTCAAAACTTTTGTTATTCGCAGTCTCGTATAATGCTCGTGATATAGAGCACGAAAAGCTGAAGCAAGGTTATTATAGTTGTAGTGACGTATCCATACGAGAAATTCGCTTCACTCACACCAGCAGCCTAGCTTTGAATTCACGTAAAAATTCCAACCTCAAAAATACTCCTGGATATTTTCCAGCGCTGTCTTGATGACTCCACTGTACTTTTAAGCATTTCGAGAAGAAGTGTATCTCTTTAAAGATTAATATTTATTCCACATTTAGTAAAATTTAGAATGAATTATTGTGCATTCGTTGCCTATACGAATCTGACTCATACTTTAAACTCACAAGTGATAGAAAGCTGTGGTAGATTTACACAGCTGTTTTACCCGCTGACGTTGCTGAAGGCGTTTTGGCAACGATTTCAAGGTCCCACACGCTTTTGACACAACACAGTCAAGACGCCAACCCAAACATTTCCAAACTCAAATCACTAAAGTATGTTCCTAATCCTACTAGTAGTTGAGAATCAAAATTAATTTAAAGTTTTAATGAACAAGAAGAACACGACGTTTGGGAGTTGAATTCTGATCCTTCTTCACGTGAAAGGTATCCTAAAACATAACACATAATGTTAGGTGAGCTAGCCTAACTGACTGGTCAGCTTACGCTGATGACTTTTAGAATAGCTCATTTCCAATTATGTGTTATGTTTTAGGTTACCTTTCACCTGAAGATGGATCAGATTCCAAAACCCGAAACGTCGTGTTCTTCTGGTTGACTAAAATCGACGGTATTCAGTTCTCCATTTATCTTTATATTAAACTACTTGAGGTACGATACCGACAGAGTGTGGGTACGGACTATACTCCCATTTGAGTAGACTCTCTATAACGTATATATTCAATACTAAATTTAGACGCTATAAAACCAAGTAATCTTTTCCCGAGAACTTTGAAATAAACCTTTGTCACGCAATGCAATATAAACCATAGCCTAGCTGTAAAGACAGCAAATAGCATTATTATGTATAAACAAAGCCATAAAACAGAGATATATTCTGTCGTGATGGATAGTATAACAATGTATCGCTAAACATAGTACAGTTCTGTAGGTTATTACTCGGGCACACGCTACGGAGGCCACATTCCACAGAGAATTGCTTTTCCTTTTCCAACAAAACTGAAAAGAAAACAAACAGTCGAACCGGAAGTCGTGCGTGTGGCTGCTTACATGTGTCATGTGAATTTATGTCTTAACTGTCATTTTATATATCAACGAAGGTACTGATTTAGCGTCATTTAGATTAGAAAAACTATCAAAAATACTATGATACTTTGATTTGAGACACCGACCACCCTCTAGAGGGTATTTTAAGTTGAATATGGAATGAAGGGTGAAAGTGTGTTGAGTGTTTTGGTGGATGATGAGGTGTAATCTTGTTATAAACTAGGGCCGACCATTCGCCAGATTTGGTCATTAATTAGCCCAACGAACAATGAAATGGATCAAAGGTTTAACGTGACTTCGGAACCACGCCTTATGGTGCATCAATATTTATTTAGAAGTAGCGAAATATTATGGCCCATTTAAATCACAAAATGTAAAACATTAATTTTTCTTTTCCTTCGTGAATTGTACCGTTGCGAATTTGCGAGAAATTAATTATACATGTTCTTCTCGATCCAGTGGGTAAGCGATTATCTGTGAAGGTGAAGAGTTGTTAGATTCCTCGGCGTTAGAACAGCGCTTTTCATCCAGTGAAACGTGCAATGAAAGAAAGTTGCGTATGCGCACTTCAAAACCTACTGTACTTTGTTCTTTGAAGAAATCGAAGAAGTCTACTCAACAAAATTCCTACACCTCGACCGAGGGTTGACTTGGAACGTCCACGTAGACCACGTTTGCTCAAACCAGCCTAAAGAATTTACGTTTTGAGGAAACTGTCGAATACTGCCCGACTCTCAGGTACTGATGACGGCGTATTATGGAGTAATCTACCCACATCTATCTTAAAATTGACTTTGTGGGGAGGTTGCGCAAACGCAAGCTTTTCAAGAATTTTCATCTTTCAAAAACAAGTAGTTTGAACCATCGCAAAATTGCGCTGGAGAGAGTCGTGCAGGCAAGCATTCAAAGACCTCAAGCTGTTGACACTCCCTTGCCTTTACATTCTAGAAACATGTTTTTTATTTAAACAAAATGTAATACCATAATAGGTTGCGACACACACTTTTATGAAACCCGAGGCAGGGACAACTACCGAACTGGGAGACACAGGAGGGTAGTTCATGAGCGCTTACCTTCTCAGGCAGGTGTTCAACTCATCAACAGATTACCAAATTCGTTTAAAAACGCACAAGTGCCCATCAAAGCATTCAAAGCTCGTCTAAAAAATATGTTGTCCATTCAAGCTTTTATAACATAGACGAGTTTATGGAGTTTAATACGGAGGCCTTGTAATTGGCTGGTCGACTAGTGACTAGAGGGGATAATTGAATGAATGAGAGAGAGATTGGAAACTTGTATGTACAAAAGGGACTTAGATGTGAGTGCGAATGGAAAATTTTGTTCAAAAACTTTTCTGACGATTACCATACATTCTGAGATGTTTTGCAATAAAAATTCATTTATTTATTTGTTCTTCCATTTGTTAGTGTTATGAAGGCAATATGGCGGTTTTAGTGTGTCTGCTGTTGGTATGGGTCACAAAAGGGCGGCCATAGAGTGCCTTGTGACTCTAGAGCCGTCAACGATTGACACTTTTATTGCCTATAGGCTCCTGTCCCGTGTGAATTCATGCACTCTTGAGAAATCGCGGAGAGGTTCTAGAAAATCTAGTGACCTAAAATTCAGTCCAGAGATCTTCTAGAAGGAGAAGATTCTCGAGACTAAAATCAACTTATTATACACCCTCTGGTCCACCTAGTCAGTCAGTTCCGTACAGTGTGGGAAAGTGCGCAAGTGATGTTCTTGTAAGTAAAAATACAACCGGACCCAAGTTGGTCCCTTGTGACACGTTATGTTATGCGCAGGTGCGGGACCCCCGGAGGAGGTACTCGGCGATGCCGGCAGCCAACGGGAAGAAGCATCCCACCCTGGACATCTACCGACCTCCCAGTGAGTATCTTCCTCTATCTCACTCTTCCCAACACGCTTTCGCTCTTCTCGAGGGCAAAGTAAGTCTAACAAGTCACCCTTTCAGTAATCTTCCCTAGTCTAGCTGTAGAAGCATACATCCCCACAGTAACTACTACGGCGGCGCTAGGTAAAGGTCGAGGTTGAGTGGAAGAGAGGACTTCGTAACTTCTGCCTAGTTAAACAACACAAACTTTACCATTTTTTCAGGGTACTTGCATCTTTATTAGCAATTATCCGAATACCGCCCAATTCAGGTACTGATGACGGCGTATTACGGTGTATCTACCCACACCTCTACGGATTGGCGCTATGGGGTGGATGCTCAAAATCAAGTTTTGCCAGGGTCTTCATTCTACAGCAGTCCGAACCATTGTTAAATTGGGTAAAGGAGAAAGGTTTTAAACTCGTCTGGAAAAGTTTTGGCCGCAGAAGCATTTTGCTAAATACAGGACGAGTTTCTATGGCATACCGACTGTGGAAAACGCGGAACACTAAATTGACCACAGGACTAGAGTGGTACAATTCGAAATGAATGAGAGAGAGGAATGTCAAATGTATGTCTTAATTGGATTTCAATGTTAGAGTGTGGAAAATTTTAGTTTTCAAAAGTGACGTTTGCATAACATGTTAACATGTTGAACGCAATAAAACCATTTATTTATTTATTTAAGGGTAGCTGGTTTGGTACCCGTGCTCATCACCCGGTGGCGCGGTTTTCGATCCTCGCAGCACAACTTACAATTTGTAAAGGTGACTATACGGTGACGCTAGCAAAGGTCGAGGTTGAGTGGTAGAGGACCTTGTAATCCTGAATTCGACTCGTTAAACAGGACAAACTTTACCATTTTTTAAGGGTGGCGGATTGGTATCACGCGCGTCTCCGGAGCTCATTACTCCCGTGGCGCGAGTTAGATCCCCACAGTCACCACTTACAATTTGTAAAGTGACTATACGGTGACGAAAGGTAAAGGTCGAGGTTGAGTGGTAGAGAACTCCGGAGCTCATCACTCCGGTGGCACAAGTTTGATACACGCAGTCACCACTAACAATTTAATAGACTTTGCAGTAACGTTGGGTAAAGGTCGAGCTTGAGTGATAGAGAGGGCTTGTAGTCCTAATTTTGCCAAATAAGACAAATGACAACAAACGACTCAACTTGAACTAATTTTAGGCCTATTATCGATATATTTGGGTCTAAGCACGAAAGAACTTCTAATCTAGACAATGTTATGATCAAAATTTCTATTGTTAGTAGATGTGCTTTGAAAGGTGTTGTAAAAGATTCAGAATGCTATCGGTGACGCGAAAATTGTAACAATAAAAAGAATGTCCCATTAGTTTTCCGACCCTCAACGTTAAATTGATACTTTAATGACGGCCTATATAACAGTGTGTCATTTTCAAACAAAATCTGTTTAGCCCTACCAATATGATATTAATTTTGTCCCTGTTATCTTAGTCTGACTGATTGATTTGTTAATGTTTGGTACGGTAGCATAAATGTATATCCGAATTTCACAGAAATCGGATCATAAATGCCGTTTTCATAGCAAAAGCCAATTTTTAAGAAAATATAGGCCTACTAAAGAGCCACTTCCAGTGTGAATTTCCCGTTACAAGACACTTGCTAGGATTCACGGTGTTGCTTGGGGCTACGTGTCTACTATGGTTTTGGTAATACTGTCTGCCCTCTGGTAATTTCTTGATTTGGGGTCGGCTTGTTCGCCCCGCAGTGAAAACGTGGCTTTCTCCTCTATAATCCAGTAACTGCTGATTTTCATTCCAAATATGGAATTTTCAAACGAGTTATTCCCTTAACAATTTCGTTTATAGGTCTATAGTTTAACAATTTTATTTGGAGATTGCTATAACTATTGAATGTCACATTGAATTTTTCCTGCCAAGTCCAAGATATTCAGCGAGCACTATACAGTTCGGTAGTTATCTGGTCGATGATGAGGAGGTTGTAATTCCATGTTGTCGAAGTATTTTGCCCCGCCCCTGGCCCCTGCAGAAGACACTTTCCAAACGAAAGTTTCTCACCTTAATATTGGTTTGCTGGGATCATCAAGTATGTAAAATCTGCAAGATATTTGGGCCGGAAGGTGTAGTGGTCAGCATAATCGCCTGGCAAGCCAGAGACCTAGGTTCAAGGCCCAGTTCGGTCTGAAAATTGTTGGTCTTCAAATCCTTTGTAATAAATTAGCTATATAGCGTGTATACAAATTAAAATCTGTAGAGTATGACAACTAAATGTGAGATAAAAACGAACGTGCCTTAAGAGTCCGCCTCAGTGGTCACCTCAGAGAAAGGCTGAATTCGTCTGCCCAAGGAACAAACGGCACAGCGCACGTGACAACTGGCTAAACAACGGTCCTTCTTTCAACTGATGCGACCTACTGTCGCCAAGCGCTTGGCATGCAATGGCCCGTTTTTCACGGTTAAATAATTTGTACAATATTAGACGTGATGTATTTGGAAACTAGAGGAGATTTCTGACACGTATATAGAGCCCGATTTCTCATAGGTTGTTCAATATTTTCTTAAATACACGAAATTGTCCAAGTTTTATTACACTCCAAGTTTTTAACGCCAATTTTACACTGAAAACTCATAGTTTCGAAAAAAGGCTCTATACGCGTGTCGAAAGCTCCTCTAGTTTTCAAATAAATCATGTTTATTAATGTTTTATATTTATTCCCAGTTTATGAAAATTGACGCCATGTTCAAACTGTGAGTAAACAGGTGTGTGTGTGTGTGATTTACACAAATTACCACGTCACGAAGTCGTTGACCGTCCTCTGGTTGAATGAAAGTGCGGGGGAGGCGCGATCAACCGGTTACTAAATGACCAGCTGATCTGTTCTCCAACGTAATTACCACCTTGCGTCCAGCTGATCAGTCGTCAGCTGACCGGTCTCCAGAGAGTATGTAGTAGAGAGCTATCTCTCTATCCTACTCTGTGTTAAAGCTAATAGTTATCTCTGTGTTTTCTACTCTGTGTTTACTACTAGTGAATCTCTGTTGTCCATACTAGTTATTCTGTGTACAATCTGTGTTTTCTACTAAAGAGTTATCCTGTGTATTGAGTGTTGTGGTTCTCCCAGGTGTTCGACTGGAGGGAAGGAACAGCATGGCCGCTACGCAGTCACTCAACGTTCACGCCCCAGAGTTCCAGATGAATAAAATCCACCCTAGCAAGTAAGAATTTTAGTCATTAGACAATTTTCTTGAAAACATTCAAATATTTGTGTCGTCAACATATAAGACCCAGACCCGGGACCGTGAAATTAACACCGATCCTGTACCACGTAAATCTAAGCCTGAGGGCCAAAGGTTAAAAGTAGACTATGAGCGTAGCGAACATCATCTAACGACCGTAAGAAAATCCGGATGAAACTTGAAATAACACATCTACATCAACTTTAGCAACTGGCAAGCAAACATTTCTACATTCACACCATCATAAATGTTATATAACAGAAATAACTACAGAATTAATTCTCCAGCTGCATAACCTACGATCATTACCACAATATCATTAGACTTGCGCGTGAACGGTGTCTGTAGTTTTTGCAAATATTTGCTCAGAATTACCGTCGTATCGTCACAGTAAACAAGCAGTTCCTTTCTAATCAACACCGCAGAGTAGCGTGGCTCTGGCAACAGCTGTTTGTGACACTTGCTCAGCTGACGACAGCAGACGCCCAGTCAGCTGTTCGTGTTTGGCAACAGTATTCAGATTGAGGTTATGTTCGTCGTCCGCTCACGGCTATAGAACAGTTATTTTGTCGTCACAACTTGAAAGCTTCTGGTTGTTCCGCATTCTTGGTGTTGTTTTGAAATTTAAGTTAAATTTAATACGAAGAGCCTAACTGTAAGTAAACATAATATTTGAGATGTTACGGTTTTTCCATGATTATTAATTTTTCAACTAGTCTCAATATCATTTACTTATTTTTACAAATAACAACTTATGGTTGAATTACTTTATTTGTCAAATCTAAACACTAGACAGATTTATTTAGCACAAGTAAATATTCATAAAAATCTTGAAACGTGTTAATGAACAAATAACAACAAATATAACAAGTTGACAATCAATTCTTTTATCCTGTAGAGTGGTTTTGAGAGCACATAGTTTTATTTAAAATTTATTGTTTGTAATGCGAGTATTTGTTTGTTTTTTCAGTCTTGTAGGAAGTTTATAATAATAAGAAGACACCTGCCTTTGTGAACAATTCAAAGTATATCTTTGAGTTAATGGTTCAATATATTTCCAATATTATTTCACAAAAAATTTCTCATCTTAAATCTCTGACCCTTATAAAAGGCAGCAAATCAAACTTTGTTTTGTAAAAGTACATATATGACAGGATCAAAAAGTTCAACTTTTAAAGATGTTAATGAAAGAATCTCTATTGACTATTAGACATCTTTATTGTCTAACAGCAATTGCCAAGAGTACGAATGTTCAAAATCCAATATTTGTTTTTAATAAATGATGGGGGTTTTAAACAAGAATCAAGATCAACTTCAAACCTCAGAAGTTAGATAAAATAAAACAAAAAACCAATACTTGTAATGATTTAACTTTATGAGACCTTCGATAGCAAGGCTATCATCGTCGGGCAAACACAAATTAAAGGTCTTTATTGACAAAAACATCAAGACAATATTTTGGATACATATGTGTAAACAGAAAATACAGTAATTTAAAATAAGTTGAAGGATCAATTGCTATACAATATAAAATGTAATGGTTATGACTTGAGATTTTTATGAACGCTTTTATAAACACTAATTTTGAATTGGTCCTGGTTCAAGCATTACTGTTGTCTAATTATTTATGAAGTACGCTTTCCCAAGCATTTAAAGATTTGAATATATATTTTTATTTTTATCTAATTTTGAATAATAGTCTGTTCTGTTGACGATTTAGATGATGGGATTATTAGCACTGATTTCCACCTTGACAGAAATCCCATAATGCCTACCAAGGTCAGACACCTCACTGGAGCTTGCAGTCCACTGGAAACCCAACCTTCCACAACATTTAAGATGAATTAATATTTTATTTGGAACCAAGTCCGTCTAAAAGGCTTTCATTGTCCAACTATTTGCTGTTAAAGTTGAAACTCGTGGTCTGTCAAAAAGCATGTATGACTTCCTGAAGAAACTTCCTTTGGGTGGATGTAAAATTAAGGAACTTTTTTTAACAAATGACGAATGAAGCACTAAATGCTATCTTCTTTGGGTCAGAAGAAATGATCATTGGAATGCTAGTGAGTGGAATGTTGTGGCTACGAAAGACATTACGTGTTTTGCACAAAATCAGCTCGGGTTTGATTCCTGGGCGCAGTGATAACTTAAATTTCACGATGGCCACTGCCCGTGGTTTGTAAGTCAAGGCCATTGGTCCATTACATTTTGGTCGTTGGGCCATTAATTAATAACCCAATCTGGGAACAGTCTGCCCTAGTTTGTAACAACAAGACTCATCATCTCATCACCATCATCCTAACATGTATTTACGGGAAGACCCTCCATGGAAGTCTCCAAAACCCTCCATGTCCAATCGTAACTCCAGGACCAAAAAATTCCTGACCATTCGGGGCCTGACTAGCAGTCCCATATTTTCCTGCTTGCTCCATCATCATTCTTTTTGCAGATTTTGCAGTTAATTTGCTTGTTGTGTAGGTCTGCATCAAACGTCGATGATGAACGGCTATGGGATGATGCCTCACCACACTCTGCAGGGCAAGGGACCAATGATGCATACCTCCAGGGTGACCATGCCTCCATGATGCATCCTCTCCAGACCTCCAAGTCTAGGCAACGTTCTGCACACTCTGCCAAACATGGTGGTGCCTCAACAGGTAAAACTTTTAGCAGTTAAACACTTTTTCTGTTTGTTTTAGTGTTATTATTCTGTTCTCTACAATCAAAATGTTAGAGACTATCTCAACATTCTTTTATAGGAGGCTAACGTAACTAATTTTACAGTAAATTGTAGATTCTCCAACACATTTCAAACTTTTCCAGTTTTTGCTTTTGAAATCAGTAGGGTAAGTGTTTTCTTTGTCTGATTTAGAACAGGCAGAAAGTCTTGAATTTCTTTCCAATACATCAAAGTAGGCAATATATCCATCTATAAACTAAACTAATTGTTGGTAATTTATACTTAAGTAATGCTTTTCAGTTATGAAGTTGGCATTAGTACCTCCCCGGCTACAGTGATAACTCACGATGGCCACTCCCAGTGGTTCGGAAGTCATGTTAAGTTGCTGGTCCATTGTATTGGTCATTGGGCTATTAATTAATGACCCATTCTGAGGCCCTAGTTTGTAACAGGACTACACCTCATCATCAATCCATATTCTCCTCCAAAACACCCTCTAAGAGTAGTTGGTGTCTCAAAGCTAAGCAAAGTGATGTCTAGGTGATTTCACGTCTAAATAAAACACTCAAGTTGAGTTTAGTTAACCACTCATAATGCACGACAGGCGCAGATGCAGCAGCGAGTGGTGCACTTCAAGGAGGAAGAGTCGGTAGCGGCGGCAATGGCGCAGAGCTCTCGACCCGGCGCGTGCAGTCTGAAGCGCTCCAAGAGTCTCAGCAGCGCTTCTGAGGCTGCGTTCCAAGCCCAGCCCGGCAACCATCTTAACGGCGCCGTTCTGGGCTCCTTCTCCCCTGACATCAAGAAAGATTTGGATCAAGCTATTAAAGGTAAAGTGTGCTTTTTCCACAAATTTGCAAATTTTTGTTATTTTATACAGCAAAGAAATTTTAAAACACATCTTCAAAGCACCTTGAAATTATTTGAAATGTACAAATTGCCTCAGTACTAGTTTCTAACGCTTGCTTTGTTGATATCAGATCCAAATGTGATGACGACACGCGCGTTGATGACTCTGGCGAAAGCAATCGTGGAGCGAGCTTGCAGTGATCGCCACGTCGCCCAACCTGCCGCTGAAGTTTGCATCGGCATCATCCAGGTAAATTTGAGAGTTTTCATATGTAGATATGGTTCAAAAGTACCACTGAATAATTAATGGGCTTAATTAAATATGGATAGGAGGATTGTGTTAAAATTCATCAGAAAAAGGTATCTCTAGTGGACCAGTGGCGGATTGTGGCAACTCCGAGCTACTCTGGTAGTATGGTTTGATCCCGTAGTCCCTGCTAACAATTTGTTGAGTGCCTTTCGATGATGCTAGGTAAAGGTCGATGTTGAGTGGTAGAGAGGACTTGCCTCATTAAGCAAGAAATATGTACATTTTCCATTTCCTTTATCTTCAATTGGTTGTAAGGTTCTCCAAAGGTTTGGCAAAATTTTAGTACAATTTAAGAACGGTACTGAACCATACTTAAGCGCTTTTCATCCTGAACAAAGGTATTTTTTAGTTTGTTAAATAGATTATAGCTGTTGAAATTATTATTTTAGTATTTTTATAGTTTTCTTTAGTAATGAGGTTCTTTTGAATAGAGATTTGAGTAAGAAAATTGGGATATAAATGGGTGGTGAAATTTTTCTACAGACCAAATTATGGTGATCAAACGGGTTTTATTCAGTGCTTTATAAAAGTATATTTGTGAAATCTGCTGAAAACTTCCTGATCCTCAGCAACTAAGACACATCAGGAATTACTGTAGCGCAGGTCTAATTAAGACCTCAAAGTTGTCTTCTCCCTATTTTCTTCTTTGGTGGTTTGTCAAAAACTCTCCTGCACCTACTCAACAGCATTTGCAATTGTCATCGCTCCTTCTCGCTTCCACACTTGTGTAGAACTGAACAACGTGCTTGTCTGTGACAGAACGAGAAGAAGGAGACGTTCTTGGAGTCACTGCTGAACACCTGTCAACTCTCGTACCAGGAGAGGGACAAGGTGTTGCGAGCGGCAGGCTCAGCCGACAGTCGCTACTGTCCCTACATGAAGTTCCTCAACGAGATGTTTGTGCAGGTCGTACACCTGCCTAAAGCAACAAAGTTGAAAGGTGGCAAAAAATTTTAAATGTTTTTCTATTTTGAAATCTACAATGGCCCAAAATTTGATGGCAGTATTGGGACATTATTTATAGTAACTGAACTTTAAGATTAGTAGTTAGTCGTTAATGCTAAAGAAACCATCCCTTTGCTGTTTTTTCTTTCTTCTTGGGATATTTTATTTTTGAATTTCCAACACTTTCTTGTTATATTGTACTTGTTATTTAATTCTGTTATTTTACTCATGTTATTGTTTTACTAACTTATCAACTTTCTAAGAATTTATTTATATTATGTAAACATGTTTGTAACTGCATTGCTGCTGAAATTAAATAAATAAATAAATAAATGCTTTTGAAACTCTTGAATTGCTGCCTCAAGGATTTTGAAATCAGAGATAGGCATCAAATCCTTCTGAAAATCTTGAGCACAGAATAGAAACATTCTCTGTATGTTTGAACTACCTCCAAAAGATATTAAGAGCTTAATTTTATCTGTTGATAATTCATTTACTCCTGAAAAGTTGGCAGCAACGAAAAGTACCATGGAAAAATCTCGGCTTCAAAGTTTGAGCCACACTCGCTTCGGCAACTATCAAGTGATGGTAATACAATAATTTTCGAGTTTTAAAACTGTAGTTGCAGCATTCTGGTCTCAAAAGGAAGATCTCTCTACTTGAAAATCAAGGCATTACCACAGTCTTCATAACTGTAGTAATTTAAACAAAGTTTTTCAAGAGCTATATTTTTATGGTACCAATAGCTTCTTCATAACTGTAGGCAATTTTAAGAAAAGTTTTCAAAAGTTTCAAAAGTGTAGTTCTTAATAATTATGTTGCAATAAAACTGGAAAAAATACTGTGTTTCTTTTCGGTACATTTTAAGTTTAACATCCAGTACTCCTATTATTACAGCTTAAGAAGAGCCAGATGGAAATGAAGACTCAGTACGACGGAGTTCCTCCCAAGATCCTCATGTTGACTCTCCTCTCCAAGTGTCTTGTCGACTGCCTCAATGCCAAGCGAGTGTCTACTCTTGAGGTGGGTTCCTATATCCAGTGTTACCTGCTGTAGGACAACTAGTGTCCTTTGGGTTTAACTCTTAGTGCCCGTTTATCCCTTGCCTTCTTTAGTTGTGTTTTCCTTTACCTCTTTAATTGGTTTTTCCCCATTACTCTTATTTTTTTCTGTCAAATTAAAGCATTTCCAAATCCGGGTAAACTGCAGAGATGTTTCTTCTTGTTTGTCGAATTTGAAATTAGCTCCTCATTTTAAAAGACCAATTAAAATGGTTACTCATTTGAACTAGGCAATCAAAATCTCTTGTCACTATTTACGACCCTTGGTATTTTATTACTAAAGAAATTTGAAGACAAAAATGTTTGGACCAAACCGGGACTTGTACCCGGGTCTGCCGCTTGCCTTGGTATTGTATTTCTTTCATTTGCCTGAAGCCTTCTAACAATCTGTCTATGTGTCACTATTACTTCACTTCCAAACTAGCTCTTCAAAACTAACAGGATAAAATATAATTTGAGGAAATTGTGTGTTTGAAAAATGAAAATTTTTTCTGAGATATTCGTTGTTATTTTTACCACTTCTTTTCCGTCCAGGTATCTTTCTCAACATTTGTGCTAACTTGTTCTCTTGCAGATTAAATATGAGGGTCATCCAGAAAGTAAAGAACGATTGCGCATCATGCGCCGTGCATATCCCTCACAACTTCGAGAGCTAGCTGATAGCTACATTCTTCCTCTTCAGTTTGAGTATAGGTTCGTTCCTGTGTGATTACGCGTCTCCTTTCCATACTTGATTAATAATGGCATCGACAATTTATTGAAAACCCCGCTAAATGTAAAATGTGAAATTTAAATAAACATTAGTTAAGTCATGGCAACTGTTTTCTGGGATCGACAGGGCTTAATTCATGCCAAAACAAAAGAGACGAATAATGCTGTCAGAAAAAGTGTTGCTGACAATGCTCGGCCTCATGCATCTGCAAGAACGTGTCACAAACCTCAACGTCTACATTGGGAATTTTTAGTAATCCACCTTACAGCCCTAACTTGGTGCCAAGTGATTATCACTTATTCCCAAAGCTTAAGGACTTTTTGGGTAAAAAACAGTTTGCTAACGATGAGGAACTCCAAGAAACTAAGAAATCCTGGCTCATGTTTTTGGCGGCAAACGAGTAGAACATGGGTATGGAAAAACTGGTCCCACTTTACAACCAGTGTCTTGAAATCCATGGCGACTACCTATGTAGAAAAGTAGAGGAAGGTTCTATGCATTTGTAAATAAAGTTTTGTGTTGATATCTTTATTTTTTATTTGATCATGCCAAAACGTTCATTACTTTCTGGATGACCCTTGTAAGATGAACTTTTTGCTTTATAAGATGAACAGAATTAGGATGATGATGATAATAGGAGCAAGGAGAAAAATATAATCAGCCCCTCATGAATGGTCAGGAATTTGGCTGGCTCCAGAGTCACGTCTTTACATGGTCACAACGTCCCCTCACCAGCTTTCCAAACCAAATAATTAAACAATAGTTGATACCATTAATTTTATTGCATATTCTTCTTCATGAATATGTTGTTTGGCTACAAAATTAAGTTGATAAAAATATTGATAATATCACTATTTGAGATGCCAATAACTCTCATGAGGGTATTTTAAGGCAAATATGTGGTGAAGGATGAGTGTGATGAGTGGTAGTAATGAGTTATGAGGTGTAGTCTTGTTACAAACTAAGGCCGACTCTTCCTTAGAATGGGTCATTAATTAATATCCCAATGACCAATGGAAATACAAGGACCAACGGCTTAACGTGATAACTTATATAACTTTATCTGAGTTATAAACCTACTAAAGCATATGGGTTTTGCTATAAATCATTCAAACAACCCGTCTGCGTCCATACCTTAGCAGAAAAATTACGCTACTAGTGCGAGAATCACAAGTTCACTTTGAGTTTGGCCTGTGTTCCCACAAATACAGATTAAAATAAATTTAAAGTCCTCGGATTCTTCAAGGCATGGGCAGATAACCAAAAACTAAACATTGTTTCTGTTTCAGATTGAGACGATATACTTCATCTTGACTCACACGGGCAAGTATGTGGAACAAGAGCTCCCGAAGGCGATGGACACAATCTACACAATCATGCGAGACTTGTTCTTGAAAGCGCCCGCGGCGTCGCCAATTAAGAAGACGCTGCTACAGCTGATCGAACTACGTGCCGCCAAGTGGCAAATGGGCGCTGCCGCCTTCTCCTACTACCAGGCTTCGCGCAAGTAGCGCCCCACAGGACGGGACAATTGAAAAACAGGATTTCAGGACAATACCGATTAAAACACAAAATTTAAATGTGTTTTACATCTACAATGTAATTGTTGGTGTCCTCACGACAGACATAATTACTCCCGTCACATTAGTTCAGCTCTTGTGATTTTTAATAATTGTGTGCAAGAATGTTGGTTGGTGTCCATAATTGTTGATAAGTGTACAAATGCGTTATTCGGTGTCAGCGGCTGTTAGTAATCATTCACCGTCAACACATTTGACAGAGCGTTTACACAAACATGATTTGGCATTACCACAGAACTATTAATCGTGGTAGTTTGCAGCAGAACAAACTAAAACGGGAGAGCAAACAAAAACTCCCAGAGTGAAATGTTAAATACAACCTCAGGCCTGTTGTAAAAGAAATGTCCCCAAAAATCCTGCAACCTTCGGGACCCATCCGTCTCTTCTTGCAAGTACCCCCTCGAGGCACATGATTGTACATAAACAAACACCCGTTCATTTGTTTCTGTTACGTGTTTTTTCCCACACCGGTACCGTTACTAATCCGTTTTGTTACCAACCCCTTTGTTAACCCCTGACGTTGGTTTGTTTTCGTTTAAATAACAATAGTCACTAGTCACGATCTTACAAGTAGTAATTATACGTAATATTTATTTGTACATAATTATAAACAAGCAATTTGCCGTGGTGAATTGTGAAGTAAGACTGCTATTTCAATAGTTTTTCGTCTAGTACAACGTGATTTATATATGGTAGTTTAGTGTTTAAGGCAGATATTAATTGGGAACTTATGTAAATTCTGATATTTTTAATATTTATTCTAATATAAAACAGGGTAAATGTCTACTAATATTGTTAATCAATTACAAGTTCTGTAATTTTTACTTAATACCCTTTGTTTTTTTACAATAAACTCAATTTTTAATCAATTAAATTTCCTCTCGTATAGCTTATATACGTAATATAATGTATGCTTTTCTTGAGGTAATTTTCCTCGGTGCAAACGGATATATTTGTGTTGTTTTGTGTAAAACTAAGATTTTATACCATTGACGATTTTGAGTTCCATACCCGCTAGTCGGCTTCAAGCAGTTTTGTTCCGCTCTAATTTTAGTCAGTTACATTCAAGACATTCCCCATAATAATTTTCTACAAATTTTGGTTTTCAATTAGTAGATTTTTAGGCTCAATACTCGAGTTTGCCATCCGATATGATGTATTTAACCTAATGTGAGTTTTACCGTGTTTTTACGTTTGTTTGATATTAATGACCATGTCGTGTTAAAGTCACTCGTGCCATGAATAGTGCCTTATATATGAAGTGACATGTGGGAAGTGCCAAAGCTATTGGCCAAAGTTTATCTAAACCTATTAAGTTTTGTATGGATGATTGAAATAAAATGTTTATACTGTTAAATGTGACGTTTTATTTGTTTTCCTGATGATTTTCGATGATGATGTGCTTAACCTTCCAGGGGTATTATCACGGAGGTTTTCTCCAGGTGTATATTTTTTTGTTTATAAAGACACTGAATCAGTATTTGAGATGATACACTCTCATGAGGGTATTTTAAGGCAAATATGTGGTGAGGGATGAGTGTGATGAGCTATGAGGTGTAGTCTTGTTACAAACTAAGGCCGACGCTTCCTTAGAATGGGTCATTAATTAATGACCAATGGAAATACAAGGAACAACGGCTTAACATGACTTCCGAACCACCAGGTGATGGTCTGATATGTTTAAACAATGGTGGGAGTTGATGCGGGTGATCATCAGATGATCACTGAGACTATCTGAGCCGCTTTAGACCTATATCATCCTCAAAACCTGACCTCAAGCAACAACTTACCCTTTTCTGTAGAAGAAGTTCGAAAAATGACATCATCATGTAATGTTTTTGCTGAAATAAAACCAAGATTTTACAACAAATGCAATGGTAAACTGATCAAAGCAACAGCTCCTCTGGAAAGACTGAGAATCGATTTCAAAGGACCACTTCCGCCTACCAGTAGAAATCACTATCTTTTGACTGTTGTTGATGAATTCTCAAGATTTCCTTTCGCTTTCCCTGCCATGACATGACATCCAAGACTGTAATCAAACACCTCTTTAGCATATTTTCAATCTTTGGCATGCCCTCTTTCGTACACGCGGACAGAGGAACTCTTTTCTTTCTGAAGAGTTGAAAACTTTTCTACATTCTCATGACATAGCTACAAGTCATACCGCTCCACAACCTCGAGGCAACGGCCAAGTCGAGTGCTACAACGGCGTTATCTGGAGGACAATCCAACTTCATCTCAAGACAAACAATCTGCCTACCACTCAGTGGGAAGAAGCTCTTCCTCAAGCTCTAAGTGCTATAAGATCCCTCTTGTGTACAACAACTAACGCTACCCCACACCTAACGCATGTTCAATCATACCAGAAAGGTTGGAACAACAATCTCTTTGCCCACCTGGTTAACTGTTCCGGGTCCCTTCATGAGAAAACATGTTGAAATAATAAGTATGAACCACTTGTTGAAGAAGTGAATCTTATTGATTGCAACCCTCTGTACGGTACTGTACAACACAGGACACAGGAATGGCAGGCAGAGCACAGTGTCTCTGAGGCACCTTGCACCCAGGAGAGATGTCACTAACCAACACACTGTAGATACAAGAGCAAACGAAGAATCCACTTCGCACCTTGAAGAAACTCTGATCGATGAACCTGGAGGCATAGACAAACAATGTGATGTACAACTACCACCTCATGATGGATCATACTAAGCTGTATTCTTCTCCTCCTGCAAATCAAATTCGAATGTCTACCAGATTCAAGAGACCGCCCTCATTCTTAAAAGACTATGTTCAAAAATAAAGTGGGGGAAAATGGTATAAAATATTACTCTGTGTTTTGTTTTGATTTGTTATTGTTTATGACCATATGATTTCTTTCTCCAGTTACTCCAATGTAAACAAAGCCTTTACAGTAAACAGTATGTAAAGTTAAAAGTTGATTAAAACTAATATATTTTCTTTCACAGTTTTTTAATCGTTTATATTTTGTTTGTTTAGTTATAATCAGTTCAACCACAAATACCCTTTTTGTAAAACTTCCACAAATTTGGAGTTTTACGCTATAAAACTGTAATCACGATCCAATTTTGATTAAACTTAGTATCAACATTTATACCAAGACCTAACAAAATGAGGTTATAAGTAAGAAATAAACTAAGACCTTGCTAATTTTGACCTAACTAATAAATTTCAGACCTAACAACATTCATACCTTACCTAACATGATTGTGTACCAAATATCAACTACATTGTTTTTATTTAGTTTGAACCACAATCACAACCGTGTTTACTGCTTAACTAGTCACTACTAAATACAACATCTGTTCAATTTTGAAGCCTGGGTAATCCATGAAATAAAACAATTTTGGACTAGGAAAATATATAATTTTGATGATCTCATGTTTGATTTAGTAAAATGCATATCACAGTATCTTTTGACTTATTTATTTTTGAAAGTTTCTACCAAATCCGATTCAGCCCATTCGCCTTTCCATTCATCCACTTCCAGACTGTGGCTATCCAGGTTCCAGCCTACAAATCAACACAGCTGGTAAACATTTCATCAGTCTTAACTACTTTTAGCAGATTATTTGAAAATTAATAACGATAAAGAAGAGCTAACTCAATTTTTTCTACGAACTCAACCTTGAACTCAAGTTGAAAATCTCAAACTATAAAATACCTTACAATGTACATGGATTGTAACATCACTGAGGAACATTCAAAATATATCGTAAGCGCATTACACGGTCAGTGAGTTGGACCGAAGGTTATAGTGGGTAGATTGCGCATATATGCCACAAGGCTGAGGCAGGAAAATCATCAGTTTGGCAACACAAGCACAGATAGTGTTGGGAGAGGATTCTTCTAAGAGTCTCAAGTAGAGCCACTGACGCAGGTTTAAATTTGTTCGTTCTTGAAAATCACATGATTTGGTCACTTTTAAGTCATTGAAATCGGACAAACTTTGAGCAGATGGGGGAAAGACGGCAAGAGACTGCAGCGCTCAGGCTGCCGCAACTATGTTGATTTTCCTGCCTCAGGTGTGTGGCATCTATACCCATCTACCTACCACGACACTATCTTTGTTAGGACTAAGAATCGTCTCGGGAAGGAGGTGGGGTGAGTGTGACGGGGGTAATATTGAGTGAGGTCGTCTAATTTAAAAAGGGTGTCAAAGGTAATCCTAGAAAAAGGTGTTTGGTGTCCTCTTGAGTTTTAGTGATGGCAGGATGATGTTTATTTGGATTTGTTAATGTTACAAATAGTTTTTAATGGTTGTTTGCCTCAAAAAACTATCAGAAATGAGTATAAAATTATTACCATATCTGCGAAACCCCCCCCCGCAAATTATCCTTTAGCTGAAAACTCCCTGTAAATCCCTCTTGCCCAAAAAAAGCCTATTTTAGGGAGCTCCGACTCAATTTTCCGGATTTTAATTTTTGTCAGGCATTCTTCATGATTTGCTGAACTCATTTAGATTCTGAGCTAAGATTTTTCTTTTGCTATGAGTCATACGAAAAGCATCAACAACACAAAGTTGTTATAAGCGCAGAAGAAATAACTAGATTTAGCAAACAGGGCGCTAGGCCAGGATATGCTATCAAAACAGAATAGAAAGCAGAGCAGGCTCACTTGGATAAAGTAGAAACACAACAAAGGACAGTTGTTTTTGACCAACTTCAGAGAAACGAGGAGGTTATACAAGTTGACCTGCGGCGATTTTGATAGTCTTTGTTCTTGTGTGTCTTACTTTATCCAGGTGAGCCTGCTATGTGAGAAGTAATAATTAGTAACTGCACAAACATTTCACAGTAAGTTCACTGACCTTGACTTCTCACTCCGTCTATAAACTTGCAGAACTCCTTGTCACTGACACTTCCCGTGATCGTCAGAGCTTCTAGATTTGAAATGGAATATTTAAACGGAATGTTCTTCAGCTTCTCAACATCCTTCATCAGGTAGTTTATAACTTTGCCTTTGTTCGGTTGGCAAAACACATCCTGAAAAACAAGAATTTATTTTTAATCAACAATACCAGCGTTTGGGTTTGAAATTAAAATTGTTATTAAATGTGATTTTTTTATATTGGAATAGAAACTTATACATACTTAAGTTATTGATTAAGAAACTTATACATGCTTCAAATGGAACGTTTCTCTTTTTAAAGAATTTTTTTTATTTATCTCTCAAAAAGAGCATTGAGAACTGAAAATAAAATGAGAAATCAAGGAAATAAAAAATTAGTATACCTTAAAAAATATCACTAAATCATGCAAATTGCCACAACTCAACTTGAACTCTGCTCCAACTGGTGAGTTTCATCAAAGATAATGTTGTGATAAGTAGATTATGTATAGGTGCCCAATGGCTGAGACAGGAAAATCACCATAGTTTCGGCAGCCCAAGCACAGATCAGCGCTGCAAGGGAATTCTTTTAAGAGTCTCAAGTAGAGCCACTGACGCACTGGCAAGTTTATTTGCTCTTGCAAATTGCACGATTTGGTCACATTTAAGTCATCGACATCAGAAAAACTCGAGCATTGTTTTATATTGAGAAAAATGAAAGCGTATGGATATTAATTTTGCAATATGTAGTTCAGATGAGTAGATACGAGAGAAGGAATACCTTGACCATGCGGTGAGCTGTGTGAAGGGCCCTTGCTTCGATGAGACGAAGTCTTGTAGCGTAGCGTAGTAGATAATCCAGGGACTGTTATAATAATTTATCGTATTGGCACTGAATTTGGAAAATTAGTTGTGTGAACGTAAATAGTTTATGGCGCTGATGGCCGTTTTAAATTGAGAATAATTAGAAAGTAAAAGCACTGACTCGAGCTGATGCGTGTTGGATCAGTGAGAACAAGAGAATGGGGATGACCGCTCACGTGCGTCATATGGCGTAGTGTGACGTAACCCGTCAGCTGTCATGTCATTGGTTGGATTTACAGGGATGTGAAATAGTTCGTTACTTACTTATAACTAACAAACATGATGTGATTTTCTTCTTATTCTAACACAAAAAATAAATGCTCTTTGATACTAAACAAGCATGAAGTGCCAAAGGGAGGGAGAGAGGGCAGCGCTACCAGTTCTTGGGCAGCCAAACTATGTTGATTTTGTTGCCTCAACCATGTGTCATCTACACGCAATCTACTTATAACATTAACATTGGTTTCATCAAAAATACGGTTTAACTACATTTAAAGCAAAAAACCACCATGTGCAAAAAAAATACACCTTGCGAAAATTTCAGACCTCTCAGACAGAACTTGATGCACACTCACCAGTGATCTACTCCTGGCTGCTGAGATGGTCAGGCCCACCAGCACACCGTGGTGGTACGCCTGTAGCACGTCCACCGCGGTGGCACACGGGTGCAACAGCACGTAGATGGCGCTGGAGTCTACGTGAGGCAGAAGCAGGTACAGCTTGTCCTTGAACATGTGACTAAACACCACCAGCTCTTGACTCGTCACTTTCTCCTCTTTCACTAGTCGTTGTATCGAGTGTCCGAACTTTATGCTGCACCCGCAGAGTTTCTTGTCTGAAAAGGAATGATTCCAATTTTTTTACCGGAACTTGCTTACGTCATTAGGGCACTAATTTTCAGTTTTTAACCGACTTCAAAGAAACGAGGAGGTTATACAAGTTGACCTGCGGCGATTTTTATTTTTTATGTCTTGAGAATTAACATACAGGGCTAATGTGGAGTACAGTACAGTCTCTATAATCCGGCCGTTCGCCACCCCAACACATCCAGTAATCGGTAGCTGTGACCACGTCAACTA
>CM032059.1:4955084-4978953 GCA_018831715.1 Matsumurasca onukii | reverse complement strand
TGCCGTTAAGTACCTCTGAGTTCTTGAAGCACTCTGAGTTCACAACTCGACAGTTTGATGATCACCGTTGACAACTTGAGTCGATAGGTATCCATTGTCTTTCATCGTGAATGACATTATCAACTTGTTGATTAGCGGCTGATTGGTTTCCATAATGGGTTTCTAGAGCTGCAGCTACGTGTTGTTTGAAACCTGTGACAACAACGTGGCTGACGCGATTGAAGTGAATACTATAGTGAAGGTGGCAATACATCGAATTGGTGACTTCATTGATTAAAGTTAGATCTTATAGCGCTTTAAAGGGTGAACTACATGAAAATATCTTTCCAATAAACGAATTTACAAGATATCATCAGCAAAGAGATAAAATATTTACCTAACTGTCGTGTCAGATTCTCCCACAGAGATCAAATCTCTAAACACAATTTTGAACAACTTCTTTGAAACCGACCACTTGGTAGATCAACGCTGCAAATGTTAACTAACGGACGTTTTATTATTTCATCTATGTAAATTTTAAAAATGTTATTTTAATTTACATTATGATCTGAAAGTTTTCATGGAGTGCATTATAACAAATTGAAAACCACGTAAATATTGAGGTTTTCAGGTTTGAACTATACTTGCTGTTCGATCTTCTAACCTAAATAGAAACTCATCATTCATTCTTATGTGAAAAGTAATTTTAAAACTTAAAATTAAAGTTGGAACAAACACAACCAATCCGCGAGAAGATCGTTGTAGCTGTTAACGGTTACATACGAGAACAGTTTCATGAAACTGCCGCAATAACGGTAACAGTTTCATTTCCATCCGAAACCGTTGTGAATCTCGTCGTTCCGATCAGCTGTTTGGCACTGGTGTGAAAAATGGTGCTAGTCTGTGTGTTGGTCAGTTTCTACCAATATTTTCAAATAAATTGGTCTGTTTTTAATGTTGTCTCGTTAGGCCTATACGTGTATTTATTTTAATCACTCTGAGTATTTTGAAATACCGCACAAAATAACAAATATTAAACTATTCTTATCCTCCTCAGACCCCATGCTGCCTACAGGGTACATTACCTTGTCTGTTTATATTGAGCTATATGACTGAAGAGGTTAGTGTGAGGGTTGAATGTAGCACCTGGACATGTACAGTGGATTCAACACAATTTCCAATTGTAATCTACACGGTACAGCATAACGAATTTTGTAACTTTACGTATTGTTTGTTTGAATTTCCTTAGACCTACTGGTTTGTATCCATACGAGGTGCTTTAATAATGCATCATGAACATACTTTGCATGTTTTAGCTGCGTGTCTAGTTCTTACGTAGATGATGCATGAATGACATTTTAGTGAGTTATATAATTTAAAATCAGTCAAACTGTTTAATAATTAGATTCATTTTGCCTGAAGCTTTCGTGAATTAGGCTCGCATCTTCAAAGGCTCTGGACTGAAGGAGTTTCTCAGTTGTGTTGGACGCGAGAGTAAAAAAGCGTCACTGTAGTGTCTTGTCGTTTGTGATGAGCGGTTCGGAATGGCATGCGAACTAGAGCCTTGAAGATGTGAACCTGGTTAACGAAAAGCTTTGGGCAAAAATCAATCTGATTATTGGGCAGTTTGACTGATTTTAAATTATATATTTTCCAATAACATCAGCCTGAAGACAATTTTAGTGAGTTGTTCATACACCACCAAAGTTTTAAATGTACTGTTAAATAAACGTACATAATCTAAATTTCAGTTTGATATAGCAGCAAATAATTTACGGATGTAATGATCCTCTGGGCCATTTGGTGAGCGGGGCAGTCTTCCGTGAATCGCTCTATCACAAACGAGCAGACACTAGAATGAGTGACACTTTACTACCCACGCGTCCGACACATCTAGGAAGTTTCCAGTGACTTCATTGATCTGCCTTCCATTGAATACCTTCTGGATCTTTCTTCGGTATTCCATCAGCCTATACAGGGTGTCCCATAAGTAAAGTGCCAGACTCGAAAAGATTAAATTGGTCAAAATAAAAGAAAATTAAGAATACACATTTATCCAAAACGCTTCGTTAATTAGATATTCGCCATTTTACATTTTCACAAATTATTTACTATCTCCCACACCACTCATCGGATGTGACTCAAACTTAGAATAAATTTGGATCTAAGTAAGACCACGGAAAAAAACTACCAGCATGATCTAACGTATCATTTTAAAACGGTGGCTATTTATGGTGTTTTTGATATTTGGCGTTATACCTAAATAGCGAATACACGGTGAGTTTTACAATAAAATAAGAATACAGTTTTAAAGAATTTTATAGTCTATGTATTACACCAAAGTCATAAAATCAATTAAAAACAAAGTTACAGTGGAAACCGGCAAACATCAAGATAATAAGGTGGAAAGTTGTCTGTTTTCAGCCAGAGTTTCCAAAGAACAATATAAATTGAAAATATCTGGTTAACTAAGTGTTTTGAAAAAATTATTCATGATTTAATCTTTATTTTGACTTATATAACCTTTTCCTAGAGTCTGGCACTTACTTATGGGACACCCTGTATACCTCCCTTCAGGCACCAGCCAGTTGGGTTCCGTACAGTGTGAGTATACATGGTCACGTCCAGTGGATACTGGGTAACACAATTTCTCTGTATACATCGGTACAGCATAACGAATTTTGTATCAACTTTACGTATTTCTTGTTTGAATTTCCTTAGACCTAATGGTTTGTATCCATACGAGGTGCTTTAATAATGCATCATGAACATACTTTGCATGTTTTAGCTGCGTGTCTAGTTCTTACGTAGATGATGCATGAATGACATTTTAGTGAGTTATATAATTTAAAATCAGTCAAACTGTTTAATAATTAGATTCATTTTGCCTGAAGCTTTCGTGAATTAGGTTCACATCTTCAAAGGCTCTGGACTGAAGGAATTCCTCAGTTGTGTCGGACGCGAGTAGTAAAAGCGTCACTCATTGTAGTGTCTTGTCGTTTGTGATGAGCGGTTCGCGGAATGGCATGCGAACTAGAGCCTTGAAGATGTGAACCTGGTTAACGAAAAGCTTTGGGCAAAAATCAATCTGATTATTGGGCAGTTTGACTGATTTTAAAATATATTTTCAATAACATCAGCCTGAAGACAATTTTAGTGAGTTGTTCATACACCACCAAA
The DNA here is from genome assembly GCA_018831715.1 of Matsumurasca onukii. Taxonomy (NCBI): domain Eukaryota; kingdom Metazoa; phylum Arthropoda; class Insecta; order Hemiptera; family Cicadellidae; genus Matsumurasca; species Matsumurasca onukii. The sequence goes on along the minus strand of CM032059.1, from coordinate 4,975,794 downwards.
GTTTTAAATGTACTGTTAAATAAACGTACATAATCTAAATTTCAGTTTGTCATAGCAGCATATGAATTACGGATGTAATGATCCTCGTGGGCCATTTGGCGAGCGGGGCAATCTTCCGTGAACCGCTCTATCACAAACGAGCAGACACTAGAATGAGTGACACTTTTACTACCCACGCGTCCGACACATCTAGGAAGTTTCCAGTGACTTCATTGACCTGCTTTCCATTCTGGATCACACCTTCTGGATCTTTCTTCGGTGTTCCATCAGCCCAAATATACCTCCCCTCAGGCACCAGCCAGTTGGTCAGTTCCGTACAGTGTGCAAGTCAGGGTACGTCCCTAGTGCGTGAATAGTAATTCTCAGTATCAGTAAAGTACATTGTGTCTACGTAGAACATCTGCAAGTCATCTTCGAAGGGAACCGCTTCGCTTCGTGGGTCTTCCGACTGGAGAATGCTACCAGGAAGAAGAACGAGTAGGAAGGACTTGGGCCGGATTGTGAATAGTGAAATAAGGAACTGTACATACAATTGTCATAGATTAAAATATTGGTTTCGTAAAAAATGATTTGGCACAATAAAGACAATAAAACATGTCACAATTGAAGAGTTTGTTGTTTATATTCCTGGCAGAGAGGAGTGCAAAATCTGGCTCAATCAACCGGAACCTGTCTGGCTATCAATCCAATCATCTGGACCCGGGTCCGCCAAACACGCTGACTGTATTGCTTTTCAAAATGGTGGACATTTAAACTGCAACTCGTCTATGAATGAAAACGTTGTGAAATGCCATGTAATTTATTGAAAGTTATTGTGATTGTACTGTTTGTAGAATTGCAAGTAATAAGGCGTCATTAATTTTCTGATTAATGATTATTTATAGTTTAATAATATGTATACCAAACACAATAATTAGACTACGCGCAGTGCCCCTTTTCACTTTTTACACTTCACAGTCCGGCGCAGTCCTTTTCTCGCTGGTCCTCTTGGAAGCACTCTCCGGTCGGTTGTCCCACGAAGCGAAGACAATTTAGTGGACCCGTGGCGGGTTGGTATCGTGCGCATCTCCGGAGCTCATCACTCGCTGGCGCGGGTTCGATCCCCGTAGTCACCACTTACATTTGTAATATGACTATACGGTAACGCTAGGTAAAGGACGAGGTTGAGTGGTAGAGAGGACTTTGTAGTCCTAACTTTGCCTCGTTAAACAAGACAAACTACCTTTATTTTTACAATATCGTCAAAGATTACTCGACGATGTCCACCACGGGTACCACGTAGTTCACGGGGACGAAAACTCACTGTTCATGCACCAGGGATGTGACCTATTTTGTTCAATTTGCACTTCTCGTTATTTTATTAACTTTTAAGAGATTATTTGCAAACGTACACAACCTGTCACCGTGTAATTCTGTGAAAATTCACACCTACAAAACGTACAACTGAAAGGGACTGACTTGTGAAAGGAAGTGCCGGAAGTGGAAATAACATTGGCGGAAGCGAGGAAACGCAGTCAGCCTCGTTTTTCACACCACTTCAAAACAACTGATCAGAACGTCGAGATTCACAGCTACTGCGGAAGTGAAACGGTTACTGTTATTGTAACAGTTGCATGGAATCGTTATCGTGTGTTTGAGTTGTAACGTCACGTTACGAGTGAGTCCGAGTTTATTGGACATTCTCGTTGTCAGTTCTTCAAACTGTATAGAAAGTCTGAGGTTGAATTATTGTTACAGAAATTGTCCATAGTTTATTAGTGAACAGGAATAACATGACGGTTCGGGGTTTGGTATCTAATAGTTAACTCATAGCATGGTATTAAGGACTCAAAACAGGCTACAGAAAACTTAACTCAGGTCAGACCTCCAGTTCTAAAATACTACACCCCAAAATTGTTGCCCAAAATTCAAAGTGCCAACGATTAGGCTGAGGTGAATAAATTATTGTGATTCACCGTTAACGGAGTTTTCTAAATTCTTGTTAGTAGTTTTACTCATTTGTTATGAAAACTGACTCATTCATCAAAACTCTAAAGAATTTCTTTCCAACCATTGGCTATAACACCGACACCGAATGGGACTCGTGGCGTGGTCCTGTAATCCAGCTTCATGGAGGTCAGGTTATGAGGATGATATAGGTCTAAAGCGGCTCAGAAAGTCTCAGTGATCATCTGATGATACCCGCATCAACTCCCACCATCGTTTAGACCATCGTGGTTCGGAAGTGACGTTAAGCCTTTGGTCCTTGTATTTCCATTGGTCATTGGTCATTAATTAATGACCCATTCTAAGGTAGAATGGTTTAGTTTGTAACAAGACTACACCTCATAACTCATCACACTCATCCTTCACCACATATTTGCCCTAAAATACCCTCATGAGAGTGGTCGGCATAAAATAGTGATTTTATCTCCTAGGCTTGTTTTGAAAATCAATAAATTTAGGGAAAACAAAGAAAAAACATGTTGTTTGATGGTGAGTGACTGGTCAGCTTGCTTGTTACTTTTAGGTTAGCTCATTTCTTAATGTTATGTTTTAGGTTACTCTTCACCTAAAGAAGCGATCAGAATTCAGATCCCGAAAAGTCGTGTTTTTCTCGTCCGCTAAAAACTACAGAACACGTCCGTAATAATATTCCAACCTCAGAAATTCTACCATCGTCAACAACACACTTCTAAGTGGAGAGAATATTCGATCACGATAACGTGTCTGTTTGTGAACAACTCTAAACTGCTTTGTGATTGGCCGCACTAACGCCAGACACTCTGAGGTGGCCAATCAATGAGCTCGGGAGTCTGGGTCAACTCCTTGTTAACATCCAGCCACAACATCAAACACCAGTTACATCACGTAATCACGACCACAATCTACAATAGAATGGAAATCCCAACCAGGGGAGACTTTTTGAAACTGTGTTAGTTCTTTCTGTGATTTAAATATTATGTTTTTTACGGTTTTTTAGAATGAAAAGACTTAATTCGAGCGTATTCAACTGGTTGGGGTCGTGAATATAAATTCGTGTTAGGTTTGTGAACACTGTATTCTATCGAATCTGAGAGTTATCGGAGAGTTCTCGAAAGCAAATAGAATATTTTGAATTTACAAAACAGCAAAAATGAGTCTTAAACCTATCATTGCGTCGACTGACTTTTTAATGAGAGTGGCTGGGTTTCAACCCCTCTTGAATTCCCTGACTTTTGTAAAATTTGGCAAGAATACTTTTCACACACCTCTTGGCCTCAGGACCTCTCGTTGCCTTGGTCAGCAGCCTACCAGTAGACTAGTATGGACCTTGTTAAAGCAATTTCGCCAGGAAACTTTTCAGGAATATAAGCCTAAAGGTGGAAGCCGTTGATTGTAGATTGGAACTTAAAACTTCAAAAAAAAAGCCTTTCGTCAAAAGGTCCCTTTCAAAGGTTCATTTTCTTAAACTCTGAGATATTGCAGGTCTTGAAACACTGGTGGACTACTAACTCTGAAAGAGGATTGGCAAAGGATTTAAATTGTTTCTTTTCTGAATTTCTTTTGTCTTGTACTCATGGATGTCAGTCCTAGCCTCAAAATCATGTTATCTTTCTTAGCACCACTTCAGGCTGAGACATACAGACAGGGAACAGTCATCACCCATAAACAGCGGTCTATAATGCTCCTGCTGAAATGATTACCAACTTGAAATGATCCTAGAGACCTCTTTCTGCTTGATGAACCTCCTCTGGAGGCATGCCCCTAAAGGAGAATCCCATATGATCCCATTCTTTAGCCTATAACAAAGAAATGATTTGACGGGTGTGTGTGGTTTGCAGATCTAACTTAAAGACTGAGGGTGTAGTCTTGCAGAACTGATTTGAAGACTGTCTGTGTGGTTTGCAGATCTGATGTGCGGGTGAGGGACAGCGCGGAGGATGGGGAGGGGGCAGAGTCCGATGGAGTTCGGCTAGGCCTCAGCCGTGCCCAGCCCCGCTACGCCATGGAGTCCGCCGACCGCGGCCACAGGCCTCTTGCCTTTGACAAGGTGAGTCTATCTACACATTTCTCTATGTATACACTATGTACAATACATATGCGTGTGGAGAGGTTTTGCCAAAAGCTAGTCAGTTTTGGCTCAATGGCCCTCAAAGGTGCGTGGCCGGCGCAGGACCACGCTCGAGTTCCAAAGACGCCCTAGAGAGTTATCCAACCCATACTTTATACAGTGTTCCCAAAGTATTGATGCACTTTTAACATCCGTATCCTGACAGTTGTTGTTCGCACAACTTTTAAGAATAGTCTCAAATAAAACAGTTGTTTATTGCGTTTTGTTTAGATTTATTTGATTCCGATTGCTGCCATTTACGGGGTCAATTCTAAGTTTTACAAACAACTGTCCACGTTCTCCTGGATTTGTCAGCGATGGATAGGATCAGCGTGGTGAGTGAAAGCCATGATTACAAATCCTCTCAAATTGAGTAGATTAGTAATCATTGGTGAAGTCTTCAATCAGAAGTCTTGGCCCCCACGATCTTTGGACCTGACCCCAGTTCTGGATTTTTTTATGAAGTACGTTAAAACTAAAGTTTACATAGAACGAATCCAAAATAATCATTATTTGAAGGAAAGTTTGGAGGGAGATCGAATTTCGTTTGGACGTCTGCAGGATGGGTTGTGGAGGCCATGTAGAGCTACGATAAGACAAATAATAAACTTTTGAGGGTTTTATAAAAGTATGTCAATAGTATTACAGTACAGTGTTTACTTTACTAAGTAAACGCAATGAAAATATCAATACTTTTCGGACACACTGCATAGTTTTCTGGTCGAAACAGTCATAGCCCAAGAGTTTGCGAGAGTAGAAAGGTGTTTCTGGTTTTGCCCTACCACTATTGAAAATCTAGTGAATTTTAAAACTGAACGAAACGTTAGATGTAGAAACCGGGAAAATTTATGGTTTCTCTTTACAGTACTCTAAACACTACGGGCACAGTCACGGAACATATTTCACCCATCGCGAAGCACGATTACACAGCTAGGTATACTATATACACAATTAATTAATTGCATACAAAAATAATAATCATGCACAAGTAACAAGTTGAAAATCCAGTGTCACAAACGTAATGTACACAGCGACGAGAGTCGTGTAGACGACAAAGAAATGTGATGATGTTGGTTTGAAAGATGTCCATATGGTAATGAGGTTTGGGGTGGTGGGGGGCGAAGGGGGGGGCAAGTCACAAGCATCTCTCGAACCCTCCTTTCAAAAGAGTAAAAGGTCACCATTCGCATTTTGCAACTGAAGAGGGCTACCTTCTTTTGCATTTTGTGTTTCCATAATTATATGATCCGAATAACTTGTGAGCCACCTTTCAATACTCTGTTTGCAATTTTAATGTTATCAATGGATAAAATATACGACTCAAGTTAAAACTTTTTTTAAAATTTGAACCAATTCAAAATAATTTATTATTGTATAGTGGTTTCAAATGAAACTACAGAAGGAGCAATCGAAAAGTGTGTTATACCACTTGTTTTGAATATATTAAATTCATCATCTAGTATAGTACCTATTTCTCTACCACTTTATAACGAGTTAAATATAATTAAAAAAAAACCTTGTGGTCTGCTTCTGGACTTTAATTCTTAATCTTTGCTATATCTAACATTACAGTTTTGAAAGTCAACCCATCGTAAATGGAATCAATAAGTTATAAATATAACGTTAAATACTCTTTGGGTTATCAAAATTTAAGAACTAATTTGTTAATGATCACCAAGTGAGGGGTCACATAACGTCTATAGAGTTCAGCAAAACTTTCGCCAAATTTGTGCTAATTGTAAAAAAATAACATTATTTGATAATTTGCGTCTTCAGTAATGATCCTTGGTACCTTTGAAATTTATTTAAAAAAAAACAAACCACTCGCGTCTATCAAGATTTTTACAACCATTGAATGAGTTAATCATGCTAAAGATTAAATACAAATTACAGTTGTTTTACTTTTCGTTTAAAATGTTAATAGCTTTTGAACTTGATGACATCTTCGCTAAATGGATGAATTTTTAAAACTATTTAGCCAAAAGAACTCTGAAAAGATTAACTGTTAACAAATTCTGCAAAAGAGTTTTCCATTAAATTGTAACCCAGAAGCATTTTAGAGACCTACTGCACGTAACTGCTGGCCAAAGTCTAAGCCAAGTTCCGACGTGTGGTAATCTCTTTCATGTTAACAACATATCGCTAAGTCTCATCAGCTCTCTTTATTGCTAACGTCAATCTTGTAGAACCAGGCGCAGTAAGCTGATTTTTAATAACTTGGGGTACTTTTGGGAAAAACGTTTTGTAATGTCCTTGTTCAGTATATGATCTTGAATCCGTATTTTACTTGAATTTGTGTGCTACTTGAATCTACGTATTACTTGAAGTTGACTCTACTTGAAATTCATATTCTGATCGCCTCCATGCCAAACTCGAAATCTATGCTCTGCTTGAGTCTACGAGTTCAACTATTACTTCTATGACATGAATTCATATACATCGAACTTAAATCGAGGTCTTTTCTGAATCGTGCCATAGTATTATGTTACTTAGGTTACTTTATGGGATTATGTTATGGGGTTGTGATGTTTCCCTCAGAGTATTTTGAAGAAAATGTTGTCATTCAAAATGAATTGTATGTGAAACGTGGTATTTTAAACCTGATTTTGTGGCATCTTTAAACTAAAATAACAAAAAAACGAGTCGAGATAAAAATGTTTGTTTGCGTCGTTGTATTTGTATTCAAGTTCCCTTTTCTTTGAAGTGCCATAAGAGGGGGGTTTGTATTTAAAGATTTTGGGGGGCCCTCCCCCTACTGTTTTTTGAGGGAAGGTGGGTGACGTGAAGTACGTCAAAACAAAATTCAGGACCATATAGAACCATTCCCCAAAGGGGTTCTCCAAATATTTCCTTTTTTCCAAAAGTTACGATGGGGGGGGACATTTAAAACTCACGCATGTTGTACTTATAATCTACTTGAATTTATGTCATGCTTGAACCAATGTTAAAAATCATTATTACACAATCGTCAAGATGCGTGGTGGCTGAACTGTTAGCGCACGCCACTGCGGATAAAGGTTTGTGGGTTCGAGTCCCGCCTGTCGGCAAACACGTTGAACTCAATTGTACCAAAACATGTTCAATATTGAAATACAGCAGAGCGAGTTTTTCACAGCCTCAGCTTTATTTACAATTGTTGAACGACTCTGGCAAAAGTCTAAGCTGGAAATGATCAGGGTTGGATTTTCATCGGGAATCCTCGGCAAATGGGAAAAGTTTTGTTTGCCGAGTGTCGGTATCGGCAGTATCGGTATGTGTTTTGAAGCTCCGGGGTTCGAGAAGTTTGTGCCGATCCAATTTAGCTCGAGGGTTTTGTAGCGAGAACATTAGTTCAAAGTCTTTAAATCATGTTGGTTGCAGAGTTGTTGGTACCTTTGACCTTTAATGTTGCGAATGCAAAGGCCTTTTCATCGTTTGAATTGAACTTTGTCTATATGGTGTGCACAGTACCTGTCAGTCATTTTGTCTTTGTCCGTAAGAACAATGTAAAAACAAGCATTTTAGTGAAACACCTCACGCCTACAGTTTTTATTAGATCTTTTTGAAATAAATCACTAAATCACTATTTGAGATGCCGACCACTCTCATGAGGGTATTTTAAGGCAAATACGTGGTGAAAGATGAGTGTGATGAGTGGTAGTAATGAGTTATGAGGTGTAGTCTTGTTACAAACTAAGGCCGACTCTTCCTTAGAATGGGTCATTAAATAGCCCAATGATGGAACAAGGACGGCGTGACTTCCGAACCACGTGATTTCCTTCTGTTTCATAGTTAAAAGAATGAATTAAATACAAAATATCTTAATTTTGAGTTCAAGTCAAATGAGAAATAAATATTGGGCTCAGCAGAGCCACTAAAACATTTTATACACTTTAAAGAAAGTTTTTTTCATGAAAATCCGATGGAAACGGGCGTGAGTGTCGTGAAATTACATGTTTTACATTGCTCTTATGGGACGAAATTCAAGGTCACAGCCACTACTGCGCACTATTTTGCCGATGATAATATTCTTACTTAGTAATAAAGTATTATAAAGTTATATAGTGCTAAATATTAAGTTAGAATGTTCATTATAGAATTTATTGCAAACTAATGATTATTTTAACTACGAAAAATGTATTTCACAACATAAAATGATTTAAAACTTCTTTTTTTTAACCAGATGTTTTATACAAAACATGCGCTCTTACGAAGCTCTCTCAGTGGGTGTTTAGTGTTAAATTCTAAGTCCAGAACTCAGACCAGCTAGTTAGCGAGTTTCCTTTGGAGACATTCATGCCTTCATGGTGAGGCGTAGGCCCGGGCCGTGAAATTAGCACCAAGTGAAAGCACTACAAAGTCCTCTCTATCAATTAACCTCGACCTGTACCTATCATGTAATCGCAAATTCACATGACAAATGGTTAGGGTCGAACTTGCGCCACCAGTGATGAGCTCCGGTCGCGCGCGATACCAATCCGCCACGGGCCAGCTAAAGTTCTAGGAATTTTCATGATTTTGTGGGTTTGTATTAACTGCTTTGAATTTAAATGAGCAAAATGAAAAACAATTGCTATACTCTAACGTAATAACATTTTACTTTGCCGTTAAATAAATAAACTGTGAAATGAGTTTATGTAGACATGGTAAACAATATATGTTTTTTTGAGGATGTTTTATTAAATTTAGAAAAGTGAAAGAAATTCCCGACTGAAGTATTCGAGATAACCGAGACTCAAGTGACGCAAACCCATCAATCAGGGTGAAAATAATTCCACCAATGTTTTGTTTACCTTTTATTTTTTCCTGATTGATCAATTGAAACGCCGAAGTATCGTCCGTGTCGGTTGACACTTTTGTTTTTCTTTTGGAAAAATTCAAAGCGTTTTGGCTTTAAAACTTAACTCGCCCTACTGGCTCGATGGGGCTGTGCCTTTTGGAGCATTCGCTTATGATTAAGACAAATTTGCTTCACCCACTTTTTTTAGGACAAATAACTTTTGAAGTTGTAGCTGTAATAACCAGAGCAAATATTAGAATTTAGTGAAGTTCAAACTTTAGGTGCCAAATAACCACGCTTTCTTTAATATAGATTGACTTACTGTACGTTTTGCCCAAATGCAACATTTTTTTATCACACATACATTTTATATGTCTGTGTTGTTGATAAGTACCGTAATTAGAGCCCAAACACAGCAAGTTTGAATTTTCGACAATTTAACTTCAAACTGATCTAACGACCGCAAAAGATGGGGAAAGTGTTCAATACAAACAGTGTGTTTTCCACTTTCATAAGTTTGAAGATTCGAGCAACAGTTTAGCCGCTATGATGCAAATATTGGCTAAGTATATCGGCAGATTTTTCAGACGCCATTTTTTGCCGCCAACTGGTCAGAGCCAAGAGCTTCAAAAGACTATATAGTTGAGAGTTTAGCATGCCGGGAAGTGCCTTAACATTTACTCGTTCAGTCACGAGTCACCTATACAACCGGCTTTATAGTATATTCATATTTAAATTTTTAACTACTTCTATACATTATCTAAACATATTGTGAACGATTGGTGTGGTTGCGTAAACTGTTATCTATTACTGTATGTGTCTGCATCGGCGAGCTTTTGAATATCAAAAACTATATTCGCATTTAGAAAATGATAGCTGTGAGTGTGATTGTACAAGTTAATTGTTTTTGAATTAGGTTAGCACTAAGATCAAACGCTTCCGGTTTACACCGCGTCACAGATGAAATATAATTACTGCTGCTAAACGTTTCGACGTCGCTGTAGAGAGTCATCTCGTACTGGTTGCTGGACTGGCTAGGGACACAAAAGCGACTTCTGTACAAGTTGACGCTCGGCCGAGCACTTACGAGGTGACCTAAGCTTCTTTGTTAAGGGATGTTTGGGACCATAACAACTTTGTTCTCAGTAGTAAGGTTTACTCAGATAATCTGAAAATTGGAAACAGTAACCTTCATTATGTGTCCTTTTGAACTTATTGACATTTGTCGATTTTTTATTATATAATTTAAACTAGAATTTAACAAACTAATGAACGCGCAATATTTGATACAACAATTGGCATGTCAGTACGATCAAATACAAATGTAGTTTTGGCCGCACAAAAAATGCACAATAACACGAAATTTTACTGTATTTGCACCATTAAAGCAGGTTTGGCGAAAAGTGATGCCAAAGGTTTGGAGTCTGATTTTAACAAACTCGACAAATTTTACAAAATGAACATTTTGTATTACATTTGAATTGTAAATCGGACAAATAGAAACTATGAGACTGTACACATATAGACATATGTGTTCAAAGTATTGATAAAATGCTCAAAACTAGTTCTGGGGTCAGGTCGTTATTTCGTGGTCCAGCCTGGCTCTTACCATACTGGTTTGACATTAATATCCATTTTTCAGAGTTCCGATGTTGATATTGGTAAAACTTTATGGTTTATAATCAGCCATAGTGTATTACATGATAGAACATAGCGGCCACCGTATGTATCTTGTGTTTGTTGTCATCGCCAGGAAAATGGACTAAGCAGTTGAAACTGGTGTAAAATCAAAATCTTTAATCCAGGGTGCTATGTTCTATTATTATTTATTTCATGCATTATACAGTTCTTGTAACTCCTAGTGAGCCAATGTGTTAATTATGAAATCGAATAATAATAAAGCAACCTGCGTGCGCGCAGTCAGCCATATAGTGATAGCCGCTAAGGGGTACAAGCCAGGGTGTTGTCCGAACTTGCGCCACTGGACCAGGCGTAGGTTCAAAGGGACACATAGTAGCGCCGGTTTTCGACCAAGGAAGAATTTCCATGAGGTGATACTAACGCGCTTCTTTGTTCGGAAGGGTTTAGGACCACCGCTGTTCTCAATGAGGTTTGCTCAAAGCTAGCCTAGAAAACTGGAAACAATACCCCATTATGTCATAAGAACTTATTGAAAGTTGTCGATTTTATTATATGAAGATTTCAACTAGAAAATATCAAACTAATGAACGTCAAATATTTGATCAACAATCGGCTATGTCAGTACGCTCAAATACAAATCACCAGTTTCTGGCCGCACAAAAATACACAATGTTTTAGAAATTTGCTGTATTTGGACAATTAAGCGGGGTTTGGCGGAAAGTTCCTCCCAAAAGGACTTTTGGAGGAGTCGATTTTAACAAACTCTTCCGAGATTTTACAAATGAACATTTGTAGAATTTGGTGTAATCGGACAAATGAGACATGAAAAGATGATACACATATAGACATATGTGTTCAAAGTATGATAAAATACTCAAAACTAGTTCTGGGGGTCGGGATCATTGGCATTTCTCCCGGGCCTGGATATTTAACATGCGACTGACATTAATATCTCATTTCCCAAAATAAATTCAGTGTGGTGTTCTTGGGTAAATCTATGGTATATAATCGATATAGTGTATTAAATAATAGAACATAGCGCCCTGATATGTATCTTGTGTTTAATTGTCATCCTTAAGGAGCTTAACAGTTGAAACTGAATCAAAAAAGCAAAAATCTTTAATCCAGGATGCTATGTTTCCTATTATTATAATTTCATGCGCTATACAATTCTTGAACTCCTGAGTAATGTGTTATAATTATGAAATCGAATATTAATAAATCGGCGATTGAACCCTTAACATCAATACGTACTATATGTACACAAGCAATAGTAATGGGTAACAACTGTCGATTAGGTTTGCCTTGAAAGCATATATTTAAAACAAATGAGTTTACCAAACCCTTGGCTGAACGACCGACTAAATATGTTAGCAGGAATTCACCTGCATGGTGACCTTCAGGTGAAACACATAGGTTTTCGCTTTGAGAAAAGATCCTCAAAATTATAAGGCATTGAAAACTATGATGCCGAAGTATGAGGATTTTTTTTGCTGAAAAATCCCTTCCACCACCGGCACGATTGAAGTCTATCCGCTGGAGAGTAATTCAAGGTAGCAGGTTGACTGTGGCGATCTACTGAGAATGACTATAAACAGCATTTTGCGTTTAGCAGTATTCATATTCAACGGTGATGACTGGACCATGAAACCAGCATAGATTAAGGAATTGGGTTAGAAAATATAAGGTATTTTAGAATATAACTTTTTTTAAGGTATTCTCATTATATATTGGATGGGGTGCAACTGCGCCGGTGGTGGAGGATTTTCAAAGTGACGCTCAACATAAACCACTAAGGTCAATTATGTATGTAACTACGCGCACGCAGGTGATTTATTATTATTCGATTTCTATAATTAACACATTGGCTCACTAGAGTTACAAGAACTGTATAATGCATGAAATAAATAATAATATTAGAGACATAGCACCCTGGATTAAAGATTTTGCTTTTTTTTTGTGACCAGTTTCAACTGTTTAGTCCATTTTCCTGGCGATGACAACAAACACAAGATACATATCAGGGCGCTATGTTCTATCATGTAATACCACTATATTGATTATAAAACCATGGAATTTACCAATATATCGACATCAATTTCTTTTGGGAAAATGAGATATTAATGTAATCCGACATGGTAGAGCGGGAGCTGGGACCACGAAAATAGCACCGATCCTGACCCCAGAACTAGTTTTTTTGAGCATTTTATAAATACTTTGACACATATGTCTATGGCAGTATCATCTCTACAGGTCTCTCATTTCTGTTGATTCACACCAGTGTAATACAAATGTTCATTTGTAAAATCTCGGTCGAGTTTGTTAAATCGGACTCCCAAAACCTCCTTTGAGGAGGACTTTTCATTAAAACCCCGTTTAATGGTCCAAATACAGTAGGGTATTCGTGTTATTATTGCATTTTTTTGTGCGGCCAGAAACTACATTTGTATTTGACGCTGTGATACTGACATAACCGATTGTTGTATCAAATATTCGGCGTTGTGAACTGTTATTTTCTAGTTTAAATCTTCATATAATAAAATCGACAAATGTCAATAAGTTCAAAGGACATAATGAAGGTGTACTGTTTCCAGTTTTCTAGATTAGCGTGGTAAACCTACTGAGAACAAAGCGGTGGTCCTAAACCTGCCCTGAACAAAGAAGCGCGTTAGGCATGCACCCTCGTGAGGTGCTAGGCCGAGCATAAATATAAGAGTAGTCCTTTTTGTGAAATATGCCTTTCCAGGGCGCATTCGACAACACCCCATTATATTTATGTGGCCATAAAGTAATGTTTGTCTTGTTTAACAAGGCGAAGATAAGACTACGAAGTCTTCTCTACCACTCGACCTCGACAATTACCTAGTGTCACAGTATAGTCACTTTACAAATTGTAAGTGGAATTTCAAAATATTTAGATTTTTATTTTAAATTAGTATATTAATACTGTAACAGTGGTCATCATGAGTAATAAGTTATAACAATGTTACAACTAATTGGAATGGTTTATATGAAAAGATGATGCAAACACTGAAGGTAGAGTTTGGGAACTGAACAAAAAAAAACTGAAATAAAATAACAAGAAAGTAAAGAAAAATGCGTATGTAGCAAAAAATATGAGCAATGTTTCACAACAAAAGAAACGAGTTGGACTGCGTTTGACATTCTTGGATATTTTTTCGGTTTCCAATAACAATTACAGCGAACAAAAGCTCCAGAGCCCTTTTTCTGGTTCCTCTCTGTTTCATTTCTCTTTATAACCTTGTTGTGCAAACGCGGGTGATTTTTCCGTAACCATGCAAATTTCAGAGTTTCAAATGTTGTTGTGGACTTTTATACGGTTTAGTGGTGAAGAGATCACAACGTTTCGAGATGTGCGATCTGATGCCGTCATCGGTGAACGGCTAACCGAAAACATAGCGGAGAAATAGAAAATGAGATAGTGTAAAGACGCGGTTGACTTGCGCACTTTTGCACACTGTGCGGGAACGACCGACTGAGTGACTACCTTCCAGTGATTCTCCTTCGAGAAGGTCACGTGACTGAACTGTAGTTCTATATTTATCAGGACAACCTAACAAAGTCTCGTCGGCGTGTGAATCGAATCACTTTAATAGACCTTGGCCGAATGAAATACGAGGGACGTTCAATAAGTAAAGAGACAAATGCGTGTAGAGTTAACATGCTTTATTATATAAAACTAAGACTTTACCTACTTTTCAACATAAGCCCCCATACCTTTACACCTCTTCCATCGGTGTACCAGCGTGTTTGTGCCAACAGCAGAATTCAGTACCTTGACGTCAAGCCATACTTTCACCGCAGATTTTGCGTCTTTCATACTTTCAAATCTCTCTTCTTGTAAATATGTTTTCAATTAAAAAAAAAAAATGAAATTACATGGGAAAGATCACGACGATATTGAGTGGCGGTTGAAAGTTCCCAGTGTTTCGAAAGCTTCACGTGGGAGACACGTTGTCTTGGAGAAAGACGCCCTGAACTCTGCAGTCAGGACTCAACCTGTGCATGTTTTCCCATAATTTAGCTTATCATGGATAAGTTGTGTTTAATACCAACACTTACATAATAAGATTTTAGCTATTTTATTTTAGTCATTCTTTAATATTCGTGAATGAGCGTGTCGATTATGTTTTTTCAACAACGCATATGACACCTGTACCGGCCTGTCTAAAGGCTTCAAATCACTCATTTATTTGCCGAATGTTTTACCGTTATATCCACTTATAAGGGTTTGCACGGTTCATAACTTTTCCCGTATTGCTTTTACCAACCTTGAGTAGATTTCTGATGGTTTTGCTCCTTCAAGCTGCAATTAGTTCAATTCTTTTTAAAGCGAAAGTTCGAGGCGGTCCGAATTCACACCCCATGAACATGGATGACAATTACAGTACGCATCGCTACATCTTTGACAAGCGGGCATATTGTACAATTGAGTAGAATTGTATTTAGTTGTCATTAAATTCAAACTTAAGTAGAAAACTTGATCAGAAACAATTGTCAAATTTTAAAAACAAGTAGTTCTGAAATAAAACACGTTTTTATTTATTTTATTGATCAAATTTCAAAGTTAATAAATATACATTGAAAACATTAAACACCCATGGCAAAGTGCTTTAGAATAAACACACTTTATTACCAAATGGTGTTTTATTTTCAATCATATTTTGTTGAACCTATGCAATAAAATTCTACAAACATTGAGGAGGTTAATTTAAATAAAAAAATAAATAATTAAACCTTTTTATTTAAGAATTATATTTATTAATTGTACATTATACGGTTTCGTGAACCTTTGCTTTAGCTACATATTCCTTTCTTGATATTTACTTTCCCACTAAAATATTCATTCTTGGCAACACAAAGTTGTCACGTCGGTTTTACCTCGGTTTTCCTGGTTCATTTAGAACTGTATCTTAATGTAAACAAATGTTTGATTACTGATCAGTTCCTGACAAGGTAAAAAACATCGGAGATTGTGCTTGGTAAAACTTTTCAAAGATGTGCGTGAAGGTTCGCATGGATTTGTTGTTACGCTGTCTCTGTTAAAAAGTTCTTAAATTTCCGCTGTGAACAAAGCACCGATTCCAAATATGTTTCACTAAATAGTCACTAAACTTTCTAATTTTGGTTATCTGGTGGGTGTCCATGAATCCTCTACATAAGCGCGTGATTTCTTACCAACTGCAATAATTCTTTCCTCGTGAGTGTTGATCACCCCAGTCATACCGATATTTTCAACCGCCTGTTAAAGGTGAAATTGAACGTACATACTCACCAATGTTCACGTATGCATTATTTGCCTGAACTTTCTTTTAGGGTGTGATTGAAATTCTGCAGAAAACACATGCTGATGTCGGCTTTAGATGAACAATCTCCCAGAGGACTTGCCATTTTAAACACTGAAATAGGAAAAAAGCATTCAATAACGACAACACAACTGGTTTAATATGTTCACAGGGATGCCTACTAACATTGTTGATAGCAAACTATTCGAATGGTCGACTAAATATGATACCAGGATAGTTTGCCTCTTTACTTAAAATGTAATTAAAATGTTTTTCTGGAAGAATTTAGTCGAATTATTTTACAATGTAAAGATAAAAATGTTATTCTAATAGGTGACATAAATTTATGTATTTTGGACAATAGTCCAAATGTTCATGAATACCAACTATTAATGAATAGCAATGGTTTTGACCAATTAATTAACACTCCTACCAGAGGACGTCGTTGTTTGGATCATATATATTTAAGAGCTAGGGATGATATTAGTTCTATAAATTCTAGTGTGATTTCTTCAGGTAGAAGTGATCATGATATTATAGTTTGTAATTTTAAGTTAGGCTTTATTGATAAGTTACAATTTGAACACAATGATGTTCAAGTGAGTAAAATTGATTACATATTATTAAATGATTTATTAAACACAACTGAATGGAATTCAGTTTTTCAACAGAGAAATGTCTCAGATGCCTTTGATGTTTTCATGCAGATATTAAATGATGTAATTATCAATCCACTTATATCAAACGAAAGATGACTGGTATAAAATTGTTAAAACGGATCACTGTTCAGCTTTGTCAAAGACAAAAATATAGAAATAAATTGTACAAAAAATGAAAAATCTCCAGAAAATGTAAGACTGGCAAGACATTTTTATTCTTTTCAAAATAAATTAAAACATGATATGAAAATTCAAAAGAGAACTATTATTTGCAATTATTTGATAAAGATAGGAAGAATGTAAAAAAGCAATGGTCAACTATTAATGAAATAATAGGTTTGAAGTCTAAAAATAAAGAGTTGGCCTTTGTTCAGGCTTTTCTTGAACCTCATGATATTATTAAAGACTCTAAAGGTATTGCTAATGAGTTCAATAATTTTTTTATATCAATCATTAGTCAAATCCAAAATAATATGAACCTTGATGTCCAAATCGACACAGAAATGTATAAAACTGTTTTTCCCACTAGTAGGTTAAATCAATCCTTTTACTTTTTACCTACTGATGTCGATGAAATTTCCAGCACTATCAAATGTTTGAGTTCAAATAAAAGTCCTGGTATAGATGGAATTTTAGCTTTCTTACTTAAAGTTGTCAGCAACCATATTGCTCCTGTGCTTAATTACATTTTAAATCTAAGTATTGAACAAGGTGAATTTCCTCAGTCTCTAAAAACTGCTGTAGTAATTCCATTATTTAAAAAGGGAGAGATAACTGATTTAAATAATTACAGGCCTATTTCATTACTCTCATGTTTCTCAAAAATACTAGAAAAAATTGTGAAAAAACGTATACTAAATTTTTTAAACAAATATAAAGTTTTTAGTTTAAATCAGTTTGGTTTCATGAGTGGCAAATCGACAGAGGATGCTCTATTAAAATTTTTCAATTATATTTTTGACGGATTAAATTCTAGTTCCTCAGTTGCCGGTATTTTTGTAGATATAACTAAAGCATTTGATAGTGTTGACCATACCATTTTGTTACAAAAACTAGAGGATATTGGCATTCGGGGTTTACCTTTAAAATGGTTCAAAAGTTATTTGTGTGGTAGAATGCAGTGTGTTAAAGTAAATAATCAGTTAAGTTCTTGTGTTTCGGTTAAGTATGGAGTACCTCAGGGGTCCGTACTTGGCCCAATATTATTTTTAGTATATATCAATGATCTTTGTAGTGGAAGATTTAATGGAAATTTAACATGTTTTGCAGACGATACAGCATTAGGTTACTCAGCTAATAACGTAAATAACCTGTTGATGTATATCTGCATATGCAGAGATTTAAATTTTCTAAATTGGTGGTTCTCAAAAAACAAAATGACATTAAGTACTAAAACAAAGTTCATACGTTTTAATCTTAGGAATAAAAATGAACCAGATAGTAAACTCTATTTCAAATGCAATGTTTGTTTGTCAAGAGAATTAAATGAATCATGTATTAATTGTGTAAATATTCAACAAGTTGCTAGCATAAAATATTTAGGTCTTGTTGTTGATGAAAATTGTACCTGGAAAGATCATATTAATACTGTTAAAATACATTTATATAAGGTGTTACGTAAAATGTATTATTTAAAATTTGTTTGCCCACCTTCAGTTTTAAAATCAGTATATTTTGCGTTAGTTAACAGTAAATTGCAATATGCCCTGGTTCTGTGGGTGGAACCTACTTTTCTAGTTTACAACCGATTTTGATTGCACAAAAGAAAGTAATTAGGCAAATGTGTAAAGTTCATAGATACGAGCATATTTTCCGTTGTTTAAAAGACTAAGTATTCTACCATTAAGGCATTTTTCATTTTTCGCGTTATGAGAACCTTTTTATCAGAGGTGGTCAAACTGTTTCTAATTCTTTTGGTTTATTCTGCTCGATTAAGATCTAGGAATATGTCTATATTACCACAAGCGTTGTGAAGCTTTCAAGAGATTCTTTACTTATATATCTTTAAGTATTAACAATAAGTTGCCTTTAAATATTACTAATCTAACCCATTTAAACGTATTTTAAAAGAATTAAAACAATTTTTTTTCTTTGATAATGAAGGTATTGAGCGTTTTCTTTGGTCATGACTAACTAACAAAACAAACCGAACACATTGCAAAAATATGTACAATAGTATAATATACAAACATTTTTTTAAAAATTAACATTAATTACTACTTTTTTTTAAATCTGAAAATTTTTGAGTGGTCAGGAAAAAGTAATTAAATGTTTTAATTGTACTCCCTTAATAAATTAAAAATTATTTCAAAGATCGCCTGCCTCCATCCTACCTCTGTAATAAAAAAAAGTGAAGCACTTCAATACAGCTACGTACGTAGCTAATGAAGTGTGTAGCCGCAAATTCAATAATGTTTTAAAATTTCCTTTCATAGTCTGTAAATTAGTGCTATTTTATAATGTACCTTATGTTATTATCGTAATATAGATTATGATAGCTGTACTATAACATTGTATATCTTCTGTTGTAATATTCCGTTATATAATTCTGTATAATGTGAATTTGTGGAATAAACGATTTTGATTTGATTTGATGTCCCTCGTATGTTATTGACATGTTCAGTTTTTCTAACTAATTATGATAAGAACCGTATATTTATCAAGATATTGGAAGAAACAAGCGCCCACGCCCAGTCACACAAGTAAAGTTTCTAAATATCAGCGGCATTAGAGTCGGATGAGTTTCAACGATATCTGTAATCCCACCTGATTGGTCAGATATCAGCTGAAATCCTCTCGGCCAATATCTCTGCTATTAACGTTAATGTTACTGTAATAATGTTACAAGTTGGATGAAACTTAAGTGAGTTCAAATACTGACCCTTATTTTCTTTCTAGTATAGTTTTATTGCTTACTTCTGTACTGCTTAGATTGTGAAATTTTTTCAATTGAAGGTTATCAAAATTGATCCGTTTTGATCTTATACTTTAAAAATGAAGTCTACTAAATTCTTCATGATTAATGAAAAAATACTTTTGCAAACGGTAGGTAGTAATTCTATTTTTAAGCTCATTTGCTCGGGAGAACGTCGTTGCAGAGGTTTGCGGGAATTAACATGGAAACTTTAGTATTGGTGAAATTTTGACGAAACAACTCTTAAATGAAAAATAAACATATTATATAGGTTTGCTTGTAATTCATTTTTTTAAATGTCTTTTAGTTTTTATGCTATTAACGGTTAAAGTTAGAAAATATAGATTGTTTTTAAACCCTTATTTAAGAAGCTAAGAATATGTTTATCAAAAATCGAATCACAGGCAAAACATATAAACCCTTTCTCTTTCCATAAAAATTAAAATATCCGAATATAACCTTCATATAAGAGCGCTATCTACTTTCTACGAAACCCTTGCAAGCGGAGGGTTTGACAGTTAGGCCGCATAGTTGAAAGAAAGCTTGTTGTTACGTGCGCGGTGTCATTTGTTCCTTGGTGAATTCAGCCTTTCTCTGCGGTGACCACGGAGGCGGACTCTTAAGGGTCCACGTCAGTGGTCACCTCAGGGTAAGCCTAAAAAAGTCCGCACAAGGAACACACGACACCGCGCACGTAACAAACAAGGGCCTTCTTTCAACTGATGCGGCCTAACTGTCAACCAGAGCGCTTGCGACGGTTTACGCGGATAAGTTGTTCACCTTACAAAATAATATGTAGCTAATGAACATGATATATTTGGAAACTACAGAAGAAATTTCTGACACGTGTAAAAGCCCGATTTATAATAAGTGATTTTATAGTACTTTGAAGTGCTCGAAGTTTTAGTGATTTTCAATTAAATTTTGTACCCTTGAAATGCGTAACTTATTTTAAAAAACTGTCCATTCGCGTGGAAGTAAGCTTATTAGCTGAAAAAAAATGTAAATATGTATCTCACGTATGACTGGGACTCTTGGCGTGGTCCTGTAATCCAGCTTCATGGAGGTTAGGTTTTGAGGATGATATAGGTCTAAAGCGGCTCAGATAGTCTCAGTGATCATCTGATGAAACCCGCATCAACTCCCACCATTGTTTAGACATACCAGACCATCACCTGCGTGGTTCGGAAGTCACTTTAAGCCCTTGGTCCTTGTATGTCCATTGGTCATCGGGCTATTAATTAATGACCCATTCTAAGGATGGACATTAGTTTGTAACAAGACTACACCTCATAGCTCATTACTACCACTCATCACACGCATCCTTCACCACATACCCTTAAAATACCCTCGTGAGAG
>CM032059.1:4931252-4954984 GCA_018831715.1 Matsumurasca onukii | reverse complement strand
ATGAAGTAAACTCCGAAGAGCAAGAAACAAAGTCAGGTAATTTCTTTAAATAAATAACTGTTTATAATTGCCATATTACATACAAGCATTGACAGTCACAAGAGACATAGCCAACTCTATAATTAGAGATTACAAAAGAGAATAATTTATAAACATAACTAAGATTAGACATACAACAGTCCTGTGGATACAAACAATTAATGTATTAGAAATTTACATTAGGGGTATTAAAGAACTCCTCAAGGTTATAAAAGTGGTTATTTAAAAATCATATGTAGAATTTAGTTTTAAAAGTATTTACAGAATATCTATATAAACTTATGAGCTTATTGGATATTTTCGATGATATAACAATGTGGCTATTTATAGTTTTGCTTAGTCAAAAAAGGTCTATGGAAGCATCTAATTTATTTATGGTGTTATAAACATGAGATTTACTTTGAATAAGATGAGGGTTTCTAGACCAGGGTGATAATTTTTGAAACAAAAAATTATGTTAGGATGAAACCGTTAAAAAGGGCGAGAATATAACAATAATGAAAGGAAAAATAAATGCAAGGCGATCTGAGGTCGGAAGTGTAAGAGGCGAGATTTTTAAGGGTAAAAAAGCGATTGTATCTCGATTTCCGGCAAAACTAAAGTACTATGGAAAAAGTTAAGCGACAAAGTTGTAGGTAATAAAGAGACCTACAACTTTTGTCTCACTTTTCACATATCAAAATTTATCTGAAAAATTCAAATAATCAAGTTTTTGGTTTTTATTTTTATCTTATGCAAAAAAGTTTCTTTTCACGAAATTTTGGAAACTTCGCTTTATGTCTTAAAACACTGTAATTTTTTGATTTGAAATATTTATTTTATTACCTTATTTGACTTAATATCGAAAAAACACCTAATCTTCAGTCAAAGTTCGTGTCAAAATATCAGTTTTTAAAAACTTCGGGCAGGTTTTTGTTGTTGAAATCTCTTCTTTCTGATAATGTAAAAATTATATACATTACTGTGGTAAGTGTTCTCAGAAAATGCAAAAAAGGAAAAAACTTCGAATTAATTTTTTTAATTATTATGTACAATTTTGAGCTAATTAATACAATTTACACTTTAATTACTTGAAAACGCCAGATTCTTGTATTACATTGACGAAAAAAAATTACAAATAGAAATATACTATAATTAACAACTTTATGTATTAACTTAGTTTAGTATTAATTATTAAACATTATTTCATTTGCATCAAATCTATTTCTTATTAAAAACAATAATCACATAAAAACAATAATAAACAAAGTAAGATCAAAAACAGCTGAATGCAGTTATGAAAACAACTGGGGAACATGGCCGGGTATACTATGGACTGATTATTTGCCACTATGGATTGAGATCCTTAGATCAACGAATCAAATGAGTTGGGTTGAAGAAAGCAACCGACTTAAACCATCAACTTTACCAAAGTATTTTGTCATTATTCAATATCATAAGTATAGTTTGACAAATCAGCTAGCGCCCCTATCTATTGGCTGTTGTCATTGGTATCCTTTCTTGGAACCAAAATGGGTTAGTAATGGGCCATTGGTCAGTTTGTAAAATAAACATTTCCCAATAGATGAGAGTAGGGCGTTGATTTTGTCAAACTATACTTATGATATTGAATGGGTAACAAAATACTTTGGTAAAGTTGATGGTTTAAGTTGGTTTTGCCTTCTCTTCAACTCATTTGATTAGATTGGATTAAGGATCTCAATCCATAGTGGCAATCAGTCCTATATCACCGATCATATTCCAACATTCCTAATTTATCAACTCTTCACCAGCGAATGAACGGTACAAAACCCTCCAGCACTGAATGTTCGTATCAATAAGGCAGTCCTGCGGTAGTAGCAGCAACAGCAGCTCATCCTCAGCCCCAGTCACCCAGGGTATTAGACCTCAGCGAAGGTTTGTTGAAGAAGCTTGGTCTTGGTGGAAAAGTTTATTGTGGTAACAATACTGCATTCAGCTGTTTTGATCTTGCTGTTTGTGTGTTTTTATGTAATTCTTATTGTTAATAAGAAATAAGATTTGATACTAATAATATTTAATAAAATAATATGCTAAACTAATTGGTTACATAGAAGAGAATTATAATTATATTTCTATTGTAATTTTTTTCATCAATGTAATGAAATCTTGGTTTCAGTAATTCAAGATGGCAAATGTGATAATGCTCAAAATTGTACATATGGTAAAAAATTCAAATTGAGGTTTTCACTTTTGCATTTTCTGAAGAACATTACCACAATAATATATATAAACACATTATCGAAAGAAGAAGATTTCAACAAACAAACTGCTTGATTACAAAAAAACTGATGTTTTAACTGCGAACTGACTAAGATATTAAGTCAAATAAAACAATAAATAAATACTGGTAAAAATGCAATAATTTAAACAAAAGGTAAAGTTCCTGAAATTCGTGGCTTTTGCATAAGATAAAATAAAACCAAAAACAGATATTGGTACTGAATAGAGGGTTATGAAAAAGTCTGCAGAAGTCGTGAATAAAACTTTTATTACACATCTTTGTTGTTTACTTTCCAGCTTTGCCCGGATACAATTTTCGAAAAGCACTAAGCCCTCGTCTGTTATTTTTCGGCATAAATTGATTATATTCGTCTTTGGTTTCATCCTACTATATTTTCACTTTCACCATTTTCAATTATTGACCCTGGACTATTCTGAAATATCACGATAACATCAAATATATAAATGTTAATGGCAGTAGGTATTTGTAATTTTATAAATAGTGGTCTACATAATGTTCTAAAAAAGGTGTCTGGGAAATAATTCCAATTATTACTTTATTTTGCAAAATTGAAATTTGATCAAATCTTTTCTGCTGCAATTATTATAAAAATGAGACATCATAAGATGGTTTCAAAATATCAGTGGCGGCTCGTCAGGTGAAGGGTCACTTCACCTACGTTTTAGAAAGGATAAAATTAAACTTTATCATTTAATTAATCCGTTTTGAAAGTCCGTGGGATCCCATATCAAGCGGCAGTGAGTCCGATACAAGCTCCACAGCAACAATCGATGGTTGCCTCGATAGTCATAAAGAAAGCTAGTATGCCTCTATGATTGCCACTGGCTGCTTAGGTGTAAGATCGAATACCCGTGAGTGAAGAGCTTTGTTCTGGCCTTCGGCTTATCTACGTAGGTAGGGATGACGGGAATGGTTGCAGGTTGCTTAGGTGTATATTCAAAACCCGTCACTTGCGTGAACCACAGCGGTGACCTACTCAGTAGACGCCACGAACAAATACTCTGTTTTAGGCCTACTTTGGCAATCAGCGACCTGATTATGTACATTTTAATGAGTTAACAACTAATTTTAAATAGTTGTATAATATTTTTTACTGATACTAAAAAATAATTTTATGCAACGATTTCTATATGTTGTCAGTGTACGGTAGAAGTTCAGTGTTTTAATTCAACATATTTTTTTTTATACAAACATTAACTTTAATTCCCTGCTAGAACTTGCAAGCTGTAATTCACGATTTCAATTATTTACGTAGTTTCCTATAGAGATACTCATGTTTTCAATAAACAATGTAGCTTGAATTTTCTGTCACGTGTTAGGAATAAATATTTAAAATTTTTCTTGTTAAATAGTGGGTACAGCTGATTTGCCCTTCATCTTTCTCTAGGCTCCTGAGCAGCCACTGAAAAATATGCAAAGTAGTTTAATGTAATTTTTATTAGTACATTCGATAGTTCTGATATAAGGTCACTCTAGACAATTTAGAAGCTATGTAATCAATATGGGCTCCAAAGAAAGTGTTTTGTCCAAAAGAATACCAAGAATTTAACACTATCCAAATAATCCTCTGTCATGTTTGTTTCAGAGTGCCTTAGGCTAAATATATTTTTATAGCGGAAATAATTTGTTGAATTTTATTTTATTTAAAAGAAATTTATTTTGACCTGCTTTGCAACTATAGAACAAATTTTCAAAATCTATAACTATACCATATCTTGGGTACTGCAATAAAAATGTAGTGTGCTACTTTTCTTAATTTTAAAGGGTAAACCCACAAAACTTTTGAGTTATAGAGATCATAAAGGCAAAAATCTTAAACTTGGTTTCTCTCATTTGATGGTAGGTTCATTGTCGTCATTTATTTATTGATGTTTTACTGTATTTTGGGAAAAATTGTACTTTTCTTGTTGTAGGGATTCAATGGTACAGGATTATCTTTCAACAATGTTGATAGAATTAATGGATGGGGTGAGTATTGATAAATTTCAAATGTGGCAAATTCAAACAGGCGTGATTAACATGAGAATTTCAGTATTTACAGAACCCCATTAAGTTTTAAACTAATTCTGATTAACAATATTGGTTCAAAATGATCTAAGCTTTCAAACACATATCTCAAGTGCATATTTTTGAAAGTCATTTCCACAAACACTTTAAATATTGGTATTTTCAAAATGGCTACCATTCATTTTGTTGTAATGAAAGCGTAAAGCTTGTTGGGTATCATTTGTTATAACAATAACAATTTATTTGTCAATTTACAAATTGCACTTTGTGTTGACGAAAGAAAAAGGAAAAAAATACAAAAGGAAAAAATACAAAGTCACTAGTAACAACCAACTAAAGAAATGGAAGGACTAAACATGTGAACATTTTAAAAGAAAAAATTTAATCTATAATATTTTATAATATTTTTAACTATTTGGATCCATAAACTCACCTAAACTGTAAAACAAATGGTTAATTAGATAGTGTTTTAATTTTGATTTAAAGTTTCTTGAGCCTCTTAGCAATTTTTTTTCATCAGGAAGTGCTTGGAACAATTTAATACCTGCTTGAGACGGTAGCTTGTCAAATAGACAAAGGCGGTGAGGGTTTCACCTGAAATTGTTCCTTTATCGCGTGCAGGGCCGGATTTAAGAGCATGCGCCTATAGGCTAAACCGCTAAGGTTTATTTACGCCTCATGAGCAGTAGTGGCTGTGACCGAATTTAGTCCCATAAGAGCAATGTAAAACATGCATTTTCTTGGGACACCTCACCACAGTTTGTATCGTATTTTTATTAAATAAACTTTGTTTTAAAGTGCATTAAATGTTTCGATGGCTCCTCTGAGCCGAATTTCCATTTTCCAATTAATAAAATCGTGAAATAAATTCAAAAGTTGAAGAATTTTTGTATTTATTTATGAAAAATGTTACTAGTAAAATAATAAGAGTTTCAAAAAGGTGGTCAGTGGAGTCAATGCAGTACATTGTTATCTTTAAAATAAAACCTATATCAATAAGATCAAATGAAAATAGTAGGCGTCGGGTGTCTCAAGAAAATCATTGTTTTTACATTGTTCTTATGGGACAAAAACAAAATGGCCGACAAATACTGTGCATACTTAAGTGCTCTTTCACACGGCTCTATATTTGCAAACTAGAGACTCAGAGCTGTCATAAGTCATAAGTCATTATTCGTGAATAGATACAAGTTTTTACAAGCATATCTCACTTTCGTCAATTTTAGAACTAAGGTACCTGTTTAACAGGTAAAACATTTAGATATCTAGGCTCAACATTTTAAAATGTCACAATGCACAAATAAATAAATAAATAGATTTCAGGGAAAAATACACAAAAACAACTATCTAACTACCTACATTATCATTATACTCTAAAAATCATTAATACAGTAAAATTCTTTATCTATTAGGTAACGTTTTAGCTTTCCTTTAAACATTTCTTTGGAACAGTTCCTCATTGATTCAGGAAGTTTATTAAAAACCTAATTCCTGCACAGGATGCTTCCTTTCGAGAAGGGCTAAGCGATGCTGAGGGATCGAAGATCGTCTCCGTTCTGGTCGGATACCTATGCTGGGAATAACCGTCTGAACTGCAGACCCGTTGTTTAAAATATGCAGGATAGTTTTGAAAATATAAAGAAGGAAAGTTAGCAGTTTCAATGAACGAAACATTCCTCTACGATGCAAGTGGGCGGTCTTCATGATGATTCTGATAGCAGCCTTTTGTCTCGAATACCCGAGGACAGTACCAAGATCCACCCCAGGCTTCTACACCATAAGACATAACTGGTAGAAACAACCATGATAAACCATGATCATATGATCTTGGTCAGAAGTGACCTAAGAGCAAAGTTAACTCTACTTAACGGATGCTTAGGTTGTTTATATGTTCAACCAAGACAAGTTCCGATCAAGAATAATACCAAGAAAAGAAACAGAGCAAGATTCTTTAATTAACAACCCGTGTAAAGACAGCTGCATGGGCTGCTTATTATGAGGTTAAATTGCACAAAAATGATTTGTCTGCATTGAAAAGCAAATTATTTTTGGCTAACCACTTTGGAGGTCAAAACAGAATCTGAAATTCTCCTGTAAGCCCACACGTGGACCACCAAACAGCAAAGTTGTGTGAATGCGTAGGGTGAGCTGGCGGATGGAATGTTGTACACTATATCGTTTATATAAGATGAATAGTAACGGACCAAGAATACTACCCTGGGGCACACCAAACTTAATTTCTAGAAGATCTGACCTCACACCAGATACCTCAACAAACTGAGAGCGTTCAGATAAATAGGACCTAAACCAAGCCAAGAGGAATTCAGCGTACCATACAGTTCCAGCTTTTCACAGAAGAAATGTTGTGATCTACCCGATCGAAAGCCTTAGAAGATGCAGAAGACACCAATGGCAGGCTGCCTATCTTCAAATGTCGAGTTACCTCACTTAGAAGATTTAAGATTGCGGTGAAGTAGAATGGCCTGATCTGAATCCATATTGTGCTGAAATTAAAGACAATTATTATTTAGATGGTTCAAAAGCCTAGCATGAACTAACTTTTCCAACACTTTAGAGGTAGTTATTAAAGATATTGGTCGATAATTATTTCGTGGCTTTTTATTTCCTTTTTGGAAAAGGGTACAACTTTCGAAATTTTAGCTGTTTTGGAAAAATACCAGATGCAAGAACATATTAAAGATGGTAATTAAAGTTGCATAATCCCAGGATAAATGTTTTGAGAAGGAAGCTTGAAACTTCATCTCATACAAAGACCTTTGTTTTGAGGGCCAAAATAGCATTTTCCACTTCCTCGTAGAGACAGGTGTGAAGAACATCGAGCTGTGAGGTTTTGTTTGAAGAGTTCCTAAGAGTTAGATTGTGAAGAAGAAGGAAGAGGCACAAAGTGATTGTTGAAAACATTAGCTATTTGATTTGAAACTGCAGAGAAACTCCTTGAGACTTCAATGGTGGCAAGAAGAGTGAGATGATGTTGACTCACGAGTCTCCTTCGCCCATCTCCAGACCGCTCTCGGTAAACAGTCCATCCTGCACCTCTTTGAAACCTGTGCCTTCTTTTCCTGCATCAAAAGTTGCTTAAACTGTTTTGTCTATTTTTGTAAAACCTTTTAAATTTATGTCTTTAGTCTCCCGAGCTAGAATGCCTAAATCACGTTTTCATTTATGATTTTCTTTAATTCTTTACTTATCTTGAAAGTTTGCTGTTGGTTGAGATTTTCATGCGTTTTAGAGGAAAAGCTTCAAAGAAGATATTTTGACATACAAAACATTAAAGTTCATATTAACATCCTGACCTGTTGTAACAGACCAGTCTACATCGAACAACTTATTTAAACATGTTTTGCATATTTTGTCTTGAAAATGATCTTTTCATTACAACCTTATCTTCTACAAAACACTTATTTTTATATAAATCTGTTGAGCCTCATTGATCAGATAAATTACTGAAAAATGATTTACAATGAATGTTATTGACATCTATATTAGTTACAACAATATCCAATAAAGTTTTCGATGTTGAAGTTACTCTTGTTGGGTTTTGACCAATTGCGAGTAATTGAAGACTCAAACATATTTTTCAAAAGGTTAACATGTGGATTTAAATCATCAAGAAAGTTAAGATTCCAATCTCCAGAAAAGTACCAATTTATTTTTCTTTCATTATATTATGAATAAGCGTTCGATCAAACCCATTAATTGTAGAGTTCCACGAAATTATACGTTTTAAGTGTGAAAAATTGTGATGTATCACTGACATTAAAGGTCCATCTCATGCAGCTGCGTAGCCAGCAGTCTCCAATAATCAAAATCACGTGACACTATAAAAGTTAAAAAATATTTACAAAAGGCGCCGTAAACTCTTTGATTTGGTTGATTTTACAGTTAGGCGCATCAGTTGAAGAAGTGTTGTTCGTCTTGGCGGTGCTGTGTTCCTTGGTAGGACGAGATTAGCCTTTATCTGAAATGACCACTGAGGCGCACCTAAGGCTTATATTTGGCTGGCTAAAGTCGTTCATGGGTCATAAAGGCGTGAATGGCGGTCAGGGCCAAATGGGCCGTAGATACATAGATACATGTTCTCATAAAGTTCCTTGTGGCGTATGGCTCCCAAAGAAAGGATAAAGTTATTTTCCAAGTAGCGTATGTAGGTGAGATTGTAGCTGTTTTTTTATTTCTTATTCAAGCTAGGAAAGATTAGGTACGTTTTGAGTTTACTGTATTTACTAGTTCCGGGACATGTCGCACGCTTCCACCGTGGCAGTGTTGCCAAATCTAACCGCTGCGCTTAGACAGTGTGTTCAATTTTCAAACTAATCTTTTGTTATTTGCCGCCCTAAAAATTTGCCGCTCTAGGCTGCAGCCTTTTTAGCCTATTTAGAAATACGGCCCTGATCGCGTGTCATAATTATTGTGTATGTTTGTAGAGAACACTTATTCATAATAAACATTAAAAATCTCATAAATATACAAGCAAGGCAAAGCAAATGTCCCTAACTTTTTGAAAACATCACGACTTGAATCCCTATACTTTAATTTTGAGATAATTCGTATAGCCTTTTTCTGAAGTATAAACAATCTTAAGAGTTTGTGATCCACGCAAGATCCCCATATGCTAACTGTATAGGATAAATGAGGGTAAATATAACAATTTATATCTCTAACCCGATCCAAGCCTGTCATGTTTTTCTCAAGTTTTTCTGGTATAGTTCATACAGTAGGCTTCATTTCGAACGGACCTCGACCCGGATTCAGGATAGTCGGACCACCCTCGGTAAAAATTAAAGTACAGTAAACGAAAAACATATTTTTGTTACACACAGTATTTTAACATCAAGGTTAAGCAGCTAAATTTAAACAATATTTAATGACAATATAATGCACTAACGTCCGTTGACATACGAACTCTTGCCCAAGCACTTAACTGAGTTCTGAGTTTTGCTTGGTCGATGCTGGGGTTGTCAGGATACACAGCGCCCAGACTGGAGCAGGAGTGGATGATAATGTCAGACTATCTACTAGCGCGCAAGTCACCCCTCCCACAGGCTGTCACAAATGTAAACAACAGTGAGTCACAAACTGATTGATGTGATGTTTGTATTGTGATAACTTGTGTTAGGGTGTGTGATTACAATGGCGGACAAAAGCGCGAGAGTGTTGAGGAATTTTATTAAAATTATAAACTTTTTACTGTAAATATGAATTGTACATAAATTGTGAAAATACAGTATTTGAACAAAATAAATACATAGTTGAGCGTTAAATGTGTTTTATTTAGTAAGACCTTCAGTGTGAGTATTGCCTACGAGTGAGTGGTTTTAAGGTGTGTGGCTCAGCTAAACGTCAGTAACCGATCTGTACCTCAAATTACGTTATCTTGAGTCTTTTTTATCGATCCTAATGCACCAGGATATGCTATCGGTATCCCCGATCGTCGGATTTTTCGAAATCGGACCCTCGCACATTAGTCCGTTCTATCGAGGGTCTACTGTACTATTTTTATATAATAGACTAAAAATCTCTTTTGAAACATTTGTCGTTTCGACAATGAAGATGAAGAAAATCACAGTTACCTTCTCGCTGAGACTCCAGCAGAATTACAGCTTGACCAGGAGATGTTGCTTAAGGTCAAGAACGAGCCGTGAACATCCCTTGAGTTGTCAACTGACGATGAAGAGAATCAGCCGTTTTCAGACCAAGAAGAAAATGTAGAATTTCAGAGCAAGAAGAAAATGTAGAGGTTTCAGAGCAATGTACAGATTGTGAAATGTGACGCTGACTCAAAGGTAAATTAATAAAAACAACAAATGATTTCCTGCACACAGATTGGTTAGAGCAGTGGCGGTTCTAGCCAGCTTCCAATTTTCAGGGCATATATTTTATATATATATATATAAAGAAATATAGTAATTGCACTTTAGTTTAAGGTCTAGAACCGCCACTGTAATAGCCGTATTATACTTTATGACATAAAATAAATACTTGTATATCGATTTGCACAGTGAAAGAGATTTTTGCAGTGCATGCACAAAACGCAATCCAAAAATTGTACTTTATCAGAAAAAAACATTTCTTTTATCCAAGTTTGAGGGCACAAAATAATGTGGAAACTTTTCATCTTACTAAATGCGTTTTATTTTGTTATTTTTCCTGGCAGTATTATGTTTACTTTTCCACATTACACTATAGTGAATGGATAAAGTATTTCTTTACATTAAAGCTGAACGGCAAGATGTTTGATTGATTTTCTTAAATGTTTTTGTACTTCTATATGAGCTAGAAGTTTTACACGTGGACCAATGGAGTTATACTTATATCTTTTTTTTGTGAAGAATTTAAAAATTGCAACATTATTTGTGACTCTACCATTTGACTCGACCTTTACCTAGCATTACCGTGGAGTCACATTACAAAGTAGTGGTTGGTGCATGATTCCAACCCAATCCAGCTGTCGGCTGAAGTGAGAGTCTGGAGGCGAAGAATTCTATAACTGTGACACTGTAGCTATCTTAATAATATCTTTGATTTATCTTTGGCAATGTATAAAAGATACTTTCGACTTTGAAAGCCTAGTTGTGCTATTATAAAAAAAATGTTGATTTATTTCAATTTTACAGGTTACCCAATTAGACGACATTAATAAAACCATCAAAGACATATTTGGATCTGATTCATCAGATGAAGAAACAAATTCAGTTGACAATTTTGTGAGTACACATTTCAGTGCAATTGTGGTATAGTAGATAGTTCAACTATTTGTGTACGGAAAGAGTATGCAGAATTTTCGTAGCCGACAGCAACCGGCTGACGCCAAGTATAAGGAAGCGGCATTTTCGGGGCGCAGGGGCATGCAGCTAAAAAGGAATTTTATAGAGAAAAGAGGAAAGCCTTTTCAGAACAAAGGAATTATCTTTTATATTTTATTGATTAACTATGCGAAGGGTGGACTGCAACAATGCACAGTACATATGTCAACAGAGGCGTGAGGTTAGTCTTTGCGCCACTAACTTCAGTCAAAACACAACCTGCAGGCGCTGCCACAAGGCCTTGCAAAGAACAATTACTACAATGAAAATATTTGTAGATTTTTCTTTGTCACTTTATGTATTTTATCAACTCATCGCCATTAAAGGTATAACTATTGAGTTTCAACTGTATTAGTATAACTAGAATATTTAGGTTTGTAAAATGTATGCTGAAATTTTGTAGTTTCCTTTTTAAATATGCAATAATTAATCTTTGCAGTCTCATTTATTTATGTATAAGTTTGTATTCACTTAAGCTATAATACGTCTTTAAAAATGTAAACTAAAATACTTTGTTTCTATAATGAACGACAACTGCCATGTCAACACACAGTTCAAGTTCTTGAAGGGCATCAGGTTTCAGTAAAAACACTAATAACAACAATGAACAGTTTTGCATTTTGCAGCAAATATCAAGATCAAGTTTGAAGTGAATTTATTTAATAATTCTTAGGAGAGCTGTAATGTCTCCAAATAGAAAAGAATTTTACAGTGAAAGGCATGATGTGTACACACATACATATAGTCTACACAGCCTTATCACTAAAAAAGTCTTCAAGAGAGTAGAAGGGATGTTCTTCCAGCCATTTTTTCAGGGTTAATCTGAACTGTCTGCCTTGCAGAGCTAGAAGAACCTGTGAGAAAGACAACACCTTGTAGCAAGTTTTGTAGATGACATTTTGTTCTACGGAAAGAATTAGTTTGACTTGTTCATAGCTAAGTAGGCATGGCTTGTGCAGTTTAAATGGTCTTGCTATCCATCGACAGGTCATCACATGGCCTACGTTGTATTGCAGTGTCGAAAGACCTTTGCACAGTTTGTTTCCTTTTACAGAATGATGGAGCTGATGACGTTGAAAAGAAATTAGAAGCTATGTTTGGATCTATTTTATTGAATGAGGACAAACCAGGATCTTGCAATTCTGTGAGTATGAGAACCTCTAGTCAAGTAGTGTGCAGACAAAACACTATGGGAAACTCTTGCAAAATATTATTTGTAAGTTTGTATTTTTTATTGGAGGTAACATAAGTACATGAAGGGGATATATCTCTCCAGAATATCTGTTCATAAAAGCCGGTTTAAGCCTTGTTTCCATTACTACAAATTTTTCCGGGACATGTGCCCAATTGGAAACGGTCTGGCACAAATCGCGCATATGTCCCTGGGAAAAATTTGTGCCCAGCAACGGCGGGACAAAACATGTGCGATGGTAGCTACGTTATGTCTTAATGGAAACATAGCTTTATCCAAACCTTGCTAGTCTGGGTCTTCAGATAAACCAAATCTGCTTTTGCTAAAAAATACAGGGTTATTTTCTCGAAAATAACTATTTTAAAGTTTTAAATTACAATCCTCTATCAAATACATAACAAAACCAATACAATGTGCAAAAACTTAAAGTTTAATATTTTCAAGGAAAAAATTCAGCAGCAGTAAACCATCATCTTGTAACAACGAGAAGTAGACACACAGAACAAAATCCAGAAGCAATATGTCAAGACAGTGTAAAACAGAACCAAACTTCAGTAGAAAATCCAGCACCTGAAAGCTATCACATCAAAAGTGAAAATAAAAATATACCTTTTTGTTCAACGTCAGTAAGCCGCAATTCCAAAGCACCGAATTATACAAATTCCCTCCAGAATGCAGAGCCAACAAGCTGCGTTACTAACAACAGTGCATCACAACATTCTGGACTAGTAAGTATTGATATTAAAATAACGTGAAACATATAAAATAAAGACTGGGTTATCTATGAATGAGAGTTTTATCAGTGGCTCGTCAGGTGAAGGGTGAAGGGTCACTTCACCTATGTTTCAGATGGAAAAAATTCAACATTTAATTAATTCGTTTCGAAAATCCGTGGGACAGTGAGTGCGATACAAGCTGAGGGCCGAGGAAAGGGCTATAGCATCGAGTGACGCTAGAAGTGTATATTCAAAGCCCGTCACTTGCGTATCCCGCCAGACAGCAGACCAGTTGTCCAGCTATGATTAGACCCGCGGTGAAACTACTCTGTTTTAGGGCTACTTTTGCAAATCACACGACCAGATTATGTACATTTTTAAAGAGTTAACAACTAATTTTTATTACTGATCCAATACTAAAAACAATTTTAAGCAACGATTTCTATACGTTGCCAGTGTTCCACTTAGTACGGTAGTAGTTCAATGTTTCAATTCAACTTATCATTTTTACAACATTTCAAAAATTAACTTTTAATACCCTGCTAGAACTTGCGAGCTGTAATAACCACATTTTCAAATATTTACATATGTAGTTTCCTAGAAATACTCAATTATCGATAAACAATGTATCTGGAATTTTCTGTCCATGTGTTAAGAATAAATATTTAAATGTATCTTTCCTGTTAAATAGTGGAGTACAGCTGATTTGCCCTTCATCTTTCTCTAGGCTCACGAGCCGCCACTGAGTTTTATCACTGTCAAATTAATACTTTAAGAAGCTTCAACCTTTTGTTAAGATATTGAAGTAAAAGTTAATATCAGTTTGATCGAAAAAATAGATGCCAATAACTTTTATTATCCCAAAAAATACTTTGTTTTATCTCAACAGTGTCAAATACCATTTGACAGACAGCATTTGGCACTCTACTAGTTCCAAAATTCTGTTTAAAATACAGCAGAAAGTAAATGAATTACATTCTTCTTGAGGGTTTAAGTTTTTACTGTTTTTCCCTTTTACCACTTATTATAACATGGAATTTAATGGACAGTTATTTTGTATTAAATAGCAAAGAGGATCCAACAACCTTCGCCCAATGAGCTGTGCCAATTCATCAGCAGTGCATGAAAATCCTTCGGTTAATTCAATCATGGTAAGTCTTGATATTACAATAAATCACAAGTATTTCAAACAATCAAAACAGATATAGCCTCACCAACCTGAAGTGGAAACTCTCTTCCCTAAAAAATCTTCCGGTTATTTTCCTCACTTTGCTCGTCTATTGCAATATCTAACCAACGGTACTTGAAAAAGTAATAATTTACAAATTTTCTTTTGAAAATGAGACACCAATGCCGTCAGCACAATATGGTCCAGGCCCATAAAATTTAAACTAATACCTGAAAATGTATTGAGCATTTTTCAAAACTTTATATACATATGTATATTTTATGTGGATTCGCAAATACAAATAAATGTCAACATTTTGTGTAGTTAGGAAACTTTAAAATATTCAATCACAACAATTTTTAAATTGTTAA
This sequence comes from Matsumurasca onukii, assembly GCA_018831715.1. Lineage (NCBI taxonomy): Eukaryota > Metazoa > Arthropoda > Insecta > Hemiptera > Cicadellidae > Matsumurasca > Matsumurasca onukii. Next base: position 4,940,404 of record CM032059.1, on the reverse strand, counting down.
TTGATACAATAATTTTTGTTCTTACAAAGTCTTTTTGGAAAAAAAGTAAAAGTGATTGGAATAAGGGGTTAAGTATTGCAAAGAGCGCACACTGTAAGCCTCAATTTCAGATATTTCCTCAGATATTTATGCCAAAAATATTAAATTGTTGTATTTTACAGAGTGAAAGTCAGAAAACTGTGTTTGTAAAGAAGAAAGGTCAATGAAGAGAATATTCAAAACCAAACTGGAACCAGTGGTTGATTTGACTAGTGAAAACCAGTTGAAAAGAGTATGTTAAGGGTAAGTGATATAGAAAATACAGGAAAGTCGCGCTATTTCAGTAAACAACTGCCAGAATACTGGTTCTCGGTCTCGAATACTTGGTCTTAAACCGGTTCTTTAGGAACTGATCCATTCCGGCTGAAAATATTATTGACTTGTATTGTGTTTGTAGTTGGAGGAAACGGTGGAAATAGAAGATGAGGAGGGAAAAGATGCAATTTATGAGATTCTGGGTACAGTACATATTGCTCAGTATGACTCAGTCTCTACAACTACCACCACCACCACAACTCAGTCTGTCAAAGTTGAGGTCAGTCAAAGGAGAAACCATATCCAATAACTTGGGTTTCTGAAAAGTTCCCAAAAAATTCATGTGTACACAATTTTTAGTCCAATCCGTTGTAAATTAGTAAATGTAGATTTAAGTGGACAAAGGTTACGTTATCATAACGTTTATTGCCGTTGATCATTACATGAAATGGGCATGGTTACATTTAATAAATACATAGTAATGCAGCCTGAAATTTACATTTAGAGTTGACAATTTGTTTTGTAACATGAGTTTGAAGTCTTGGAAACAAACTATTTAAAAGAATAAATTAATAATAAGAAGATGAAAAAGTTGGAACTTTGCCAATAGTTTTAGTATTTTACATCAAGTAGATCAATTTAATATTGAGACTTAGAATACTATTTCTACATCATGATTCAAAAACTCCTTCAGTTTGTAAAAAGTATGTTCCTGTAGCCAATGAAATAATTAAGATATGAATATATTAATACTTGTAGTCTTAGCAGGGACATCAAGTTTATTAAACAAAACAATACAGTTCACTTTATGAGGTGAACCTGTCTTAGCCAATCTATGTTGGGGGATATCCAGTTGATTTCTGCTTCTAGTATTATAAGAATGTAAATCTTGCCTAAGCGTGAATGAATGCAAGTTTGTCTTTACGTATATTAAGAGTTGAAAAATATACAGATTAATGACTGTTAGTATTTTTAAGTCAATGTTATGTATTGGTCTGGCAATGTTCTAAGAACTCTGCTCTATAAATTGTTCTTATTACCCTTTTTGAATAGTCTTTTATATGGATGTGTTGAATGACCCCAGAGTATTAAAAAATAAGAGATATGAGACTGAAATAGAGCAAAGTATGCTGAACACAAATATTCGATAGAAACGACATCTCTCAATTTCCAGAAAAGAAAACTGAGACGTGAGATCCTGCTACATATAATTATTATTAATATGATCACACTATTTTAATTTTGAATCTAAATGCAGAGGCTTTCGAGGACCCGGCAACCAGGCGACGCCATGGTACAAGGAGGCGGCATTTTTGAGGGGCTAGGTGCATGCAGCTAAAAATTCTTACATAGAGAAGAGAAAAGACTTTAGAGAATTAACGATATCCAGAACAAAAAGGGAATTATATTTTATTAATTAACTATGCGAAGGGTGGACTGCAACATGCACAGTGTCAATATGTCAACAGAAAGCATGATGTGAGTTATTGCGGCGCAGCCACTGACTTCGGTCAAAACATAACTTCAGAGCTGTCACATGGCCCGCATATCGCCTATCCTTACGCCCTCCGTCCACGGTTCACCAGCTGTTTACACGCTGTATCACAACAATTATTCCTAATTTTGTTAGTGACATGTTCTTTTATCTCAAGAGTTGAGCAATGATTATTCGTTTGAGTTTTGTGTAAATTTGTTGGTGCCTGGAGGTGTATAGGGCAGGGCAATACTAACATGATCATTTCTTACATGAGAATTTCTAAACCAAGTAGGGCAACATTTGGAAAAGGGCGACTACACAAAATAACTGGTCTTTTAAGTTAAAGTGCTAGTCAAAAGGTTAATCCATAAACATTCCATAAACATTTATTTTATATATAAAAAAAAATGCTTTCTATTCATAGTAAAATTACTGGTAATGAAGTCAGTTGTTTGTGTTTGTCGAGTTACCACTAGGCCCACTTTAAAACGCTTTGAACACGTTATTTTGCTTTTAAATTAAAAAAAACACACCCTCTTGGGGCGCTGCCGTTCAGTCTGCCCAAGGGCGCATTCATGCTCGAGCCGCCTCTGTCTAAATGCATACCAAGTAGTTTAACCAACTGTACGTTTTGAAAACCGAAACCGACTTATCATTTCCTTTGTCAGTATAAATGTGATGATCTGGACCTGTACCCACTGCTAATTGTGCACATTCAAGATAAACTTGTTGAAATTTATATAGCTAATTACAAATTGAAATGCACTTTGTAGGAAAAGAAAGGGAACCTGAGGAAGGAGAAGTCAGTTCAAGCGGCAACGAAATCCTAATACCAACTTCGGAAACAGTCAAATGTTTTGGTGAGTATCTAAACAAAATATAGAAAAATATTTCACATTTCTTTTAAAAACAAATAATGTGTATTTATTTCTGTTGTCAGTAAATGTCACAGACTGTGCTGTTAATAATTTGTGTTGAACTTTATTTCAGTTGGATAATGATGATTATGCTGACAGTTTGTTGGAATCTAGCACAACAAGAACATTCCAGTCAAACAGTGTTGTGAGTATTTCTTATAAATAGTATCAATATATTATATGAATATGTTCACCCAAAGAGTCTCTATTGGTTTTCAAAAGTTATGTTAAAATTTAACTGATCATCATGTTTAACTTTTGTTTCAGGTGGTACAAAATAATTCACAACTACAAAACTCAAAGAATTGGCTGAAATTAAAAAATGTTAATGGACCTGGCATACAAGTAAGAAGAAAACACAAGAAGGAGAGAAAATATCACTTTCAGTGAGAAAAAGTATAAGGATCTTGAAGACAAGTCCAATGTTCCAGTTCCCAAGGTCGAGACAATATACGTGTCAGACGAAGAAGTTTCAAAACGAACCTGTAAATCAGAACCAAAGATCCCTCTACCGCCTGACAACAAATCTCACACTAAGGACAAAGATGAAAATTTTTTTAACAATGTTCAAGTTTTTGACTATCATCATGGTAATATCATAAAAGAAATGGTACCTCCATCAAGTTCTGAAAAATGTTCAACACTTAGTGTTGACTATCATCATGGTAATTTAAAAAAAGAAATGGTACCTCCATCAAGTTCTGAAAAATGTTCAACACTTAGTAGCTTAGTCAAAGCATTGTTGCCCAGTATCACTAGTCCAAAACCGAGCTGTTCCTCTGGACCACCCACAGGGGCTGTTGTGAAGCATCATTCACCGAAAGAATTCGTAATTATAAATCAACCAAGAGAGGGATTCATCTAAGTCCTCATCATCTTCCAGTTCAAAATCTCCTTCAAGAAAAAGAAGACACTATTCTCCACAAACATATTCACATTCTTCTTCAAATCACAGCCCTAGATTTAAACCTCGCTCTCCGAAAAATAAAAAAAGTCGTCTCTCCCCCCGGCTAGCGTTGGAAGTGCGTAGATCACGCAGACGTAGAAGTTCATCATCGTCCTCTTCTCATAAGTCTAGTTCGCGAAGAAATACTCACCGCTCTTCTCGAAGATATTCGAGTGACTCTTCTTCGAGCAGTAGTTCTAGGTCTAGATCCTTTTCACCTCGACGAAGAAAAACTCGCTTCTCTCCACAAAAATACGGTTCCAGTTCCAGACACAGGCGTAATTCAAAACCCCCTTCTCGTGAATACAGAAGTCATCACAGCCCCCGCATACACAATCATTCCTCATCGTTTGTCAAGGAAGTCTCTGTGTCCCGGCAAATGTTAAGCAACAAAGGACTTGTGCAAAATAACAAAAAAACTATAACACAAGTTATTGGGAACCAAGTCATCAAGCAAGAAGTCACAACAACCACTCACTCTTTCAACAAAGACTTGGAGTCTTTCAAGGAAGCAGTTAAAACGCAGAAACTCAGAGAACACACTTATGATAGCGATGACCCACTGAACAAACTGGATATCAGAGTTTATACCGAAGAAAACAAAGACGTTACAAGACACAGACCAGATGGAGATATCTATCATCCGTTTTATACTCATTATGAAGACCGTGAGTTTATGTTATATTAATATTATTATTTGGTGGTCAGCAAACATTTTTGTTCAGCTTTAATGGTGAATTTACCTTACTTCTTTTTTACAGGGTGATTCAAAAATAGGGCGCCAAATTTCAGGGGTGGGTTCCTTATGCAAAAACAATGAAAAAAGTCCCTATAAACATGGGTCCTAAAATTCTTCGTTACTCCGGTAGCCGCCATTTTGTATTTTGCTCAAAAATTTATATCTCAGAACGGTTTGACCGATTGCATTCAAACTTGGTATGGTGTTTATGTGTCCTCAGGGCAATTTAGGAAAAATAATTGTCTTCAAACCATACAAAACAAAATGGCGGCTATTTAAATTTTTCAAATTGAAATACCATGAAAATGGCATAATACAAAAGTTTACAAGAGTAAAAGTTGTATTTTATAATTTTCATTAAGATACAAACTAATTTTTCCAAATGTTAAATTAATATTTTCACTTTTCGTCAATTTACAACTGGTACATTACCAGTTTTCATTGTTAAATTTATATCTCAGAACGGTTTAACCGTGCATTTTTGGTAGGGTGTTTATGTGTAATAAGTTAAATTTTAGAAAAACATTATTTCATAAAACCTACAGAAACAAAATGGCGGCTGTTTAAATTTTTGAAATGAAATACCATAAAAATGGCGCATAATAAAAAAATTTCACAAAGTAAAAAGTTGTATTTTATAATTTTACATAAGATACAAACTCATTTTTCAAATTTTACATTAATATTTTCATTTTTAGTCTTTTGTAACTGGTAAATGTACCAGTTGTAAAATGAAAATATTAATGTAAAATTGGAAAAGATGGTTTGTATCGTTATAAGTATAAAATAAGCTTACTCTTATGAAACATTATTATACATTTATGGTATTTCAATTTGATTAAATAACTATTTGTTTCTGTGGGTTTTATGAAATAATCTTTCTTAAATTTACCTTATGACACATAAACACCTAACAATCTGTCAGGTCAAAGCGTTCTGGAGATATAAATAAAAATACAAAATGGCGACTACGGGTAACGGAGAATTTTAGGACCCATGTTTATAGGAACTTTTTCATTGTTTTTAAAGCTACTGAAATTTGGGGCTATTGAAATCTATATTTTTTATTAGCTACTGTTTTTTGTTGTTGTTTAATGTTTTTATTTATGTCACACAATAAATTATTGTTAGTTTGAAAGTTCATAATAGTGGCGGAAGCAATTAAGTAAAAGGAAAGAACGGACTTTTCCAGCCACTTCGGAGAAAACTACTCCTAACGTTTCGGTAGTTAGAAACTCCACCCGTCTTCAGAGGACTACACTAATCTAGGAACTACATTTAATTAATATCTTAACTTAAGCACTAACCTAGGACTATTCCAACCAATATTACATTTAAATTACATCATGAAAATTGATGGCTTGTCAAAATTACAATTACAAATATGGACAAGTAAAACAAGGACACGTTATAGAGATAAAACTACATGTTAGCCTTAACATACAATCAAGCTGAAAAAAACAAATAGCTGAAAAACACAGAGATGTGGTAAGTAGTTATTAATTGAAAGGATCTCACCCAGACTCGGACCAGATTTCGCACTACGGGGGCACGCACCTAACATCCCCGTAGGTCGGTGAGTTGACAGCCCGTCTGAAAAAATGAGGGGAGGTTGGGAAGTTTGAGGCACACAGCCGACGGGGGGAGGGGGTTTGATGTTTTCATGGGAGAAGCGGCACATTAAAACATATATCATGAAAACAAGAAAATATAACATTGCTAAGGCCTAACTGTATTTAGTGTGGTCTCCATGCTTAGCTCACATGGGCGTTCAGTTACTGAGACATGTATTTAGTGTGGTCTCCATCTTACAGCTCACATGGGCGTTCAGTTCTGAGACTTGTATGTGTGTGTAGTTCAGTCTATTTCTGAGGGTCATTGGGTGTGTTCTGGGTTTTATGTTATCTGTTATGACTTTTTCTGGCTGAAATTGTTTACTGTTTTGAAAATGGGTTTTAAGCATAGGTATCCAGAGGGCCTAACTTCTATACTACTTTGGCTAATGGGATTGTTATTTAGTTTTATCAAAGTTCCCTCGACAAATTTTCTTTTGTAAAATGTGTTTCATGGTGGAGAATTTTAACGTTATTGAAGTCAAAAGTGTGTTCATGATCCCATGCTGTTTGCTAATTTTGAAGATGTGGTTTCTTCATATTTTAAATTATTTTTGTGTTAAAAGGCGTCTGTAAAGGTAGCTTGGTTTCATATATATTCCTTATCACATTCACAGCGAATGCTGTAGCACCAGTTTTTGAGGATTGTTCCTCATTTTTTAGGTTTAGTTTTACAGAGGTGTTGTCTAAGTGTATTTTGGGTTTTAAAAGCAGTTCTTATGTTAAACTTCTAGCTACTCTTCTTATTTTTTCTGAAACTTTAGGTATATATGGTATGCTTATGTATGCATTAGGTTTCTCATTAGCAGGACAGTCAGACTCACATGTAGTAAACTCTAAACACTTTGTAAACCTCACCAAGGCAACTAACAAAAGATGACAGATTGGTCAGTTTAGATGTTGAAAGTTTGTTCACTAACATCCCAGTCCATGAAACACTACAAATAATTGAAATTAGACTAAATAGTGACCCTAACCTAAAAATAGAACCACTCTACCAGTAAACGTGATGGAATTGCTAAAACTTTGCACGAATGTAACTATTTTGAGCTAAATAATAGAATTTATCGCCAGGATGAAGGAATGGCCATGGGGTCACCACTATCACCTGTCTTTGCCAACATCTTCATGGAAGAGTTCGAAAAAAGCCATAAACACCTCGAACTTCAAACCGAAGGTGTGGTTGAGATCACGTTGACACTTTTGTTATCTGGAGTCATGGCGATGAAGAACTGGACAACTTCACTAAACACCTAAACAACACCTCACCAACAATAAAACTAACAGTAGAAAAAGAAACAGACAACACACTTCCATTTCTAGATGTTAAAGTAGTAAGAGAAAATGAACTTTTGAAAACCTCGGTATACAGGAAAAAAACACACACTGGCAGGTACTTAAATTTCAACTCTAATCACTCCACATCAGTTAAAGAAGGGGTAGCCTTTTCCTTGTTTGATAGGGCCAAATCAGTCTGCCAGATAAATTCAGTTTGGATAAAGAAATAGAAACATATCACAAGACCTTAAACTCAATGGGTATCCAGCTAAAACTATAAATAAATGCTTTGCCAAGACATAAAACACAACAGGACACCACAACTGAGAAACCTAATGCATACATAAGCATACCATATATACCTAAAGTTTCAGAAAAAATAAGAAGAGTAGCTAGGAAGTTTAACATAAGAACTGCTTTTAAAACCCAAAATACACTTAGACAACACCTCTGTAAAACTAAACCTAAAAATGAGGAACAATCCTCAAAAACTGCGTTTGCATTGCTGTGAATGTGATAGGAATATATAGGTGAAACCAAGCCTTTACAGGCGTATATAGAACACAAAAATAATTTAAAATATGAAGAAACCACATCTTCAAAATTAGCAAAACACGCATGGGATCATGAACACACTTTTGACTTCAATAGCGTTAAAATTCTCCACCATGAAACACATTTTACAAAAGAAAATTTGTAGAGGGAACTTTGATAAAACTAAATAACAATCCCATTAGCCAAAGTTAGTATAGAAGTTAGGCCCTCTGGATACCTATGCTTAAAACCATTTTCAAAACAGTAAACAATTTCAGCCAGAAAAGTCATAACAGATAACATAAAACCAGAACACACCCAATGACCCTCAGAAATAGACTGAACTAACACACACATACAAGTCTCGTAACTGAGCATGTAGGCGACATGGAGACCACACTAAATACATGTCTCATAACTGAGCCATGTTGAAGCATGGAGACCACACTAAATACAGTTAGGCCTTAGCAATGTTATATTTTCTTGTTTTCATGATATATGTTTTAATGTGCCTTCTCCCATGAAAACATCAAACCCCTCCCCGTCGGCTGTGTGCCTCAAACTTCCAACCGCTCCTCCACTCATTTTCAGACCGGGCTGTCAACTACCACCTGGGGATGTTAGTTAGCGTTGCCGAGTGCGAGGTTAAATGGTCAGTCTGGGTGAGATCCTTTCAATTAATAACTACTTACCACATCTCTGTGTTTTTCAGCTATTTGTTTTTTCAGCTTGATTATGTTAAGGCTAACATGTAGTTTTATCTCTATGCGTGTCCTTGTTTTACTTGTCCATATTTGTAATTGTAATTTTGACAAGCATCAATTTTCATGATGTAGCATAAATGTAAAATATTGGTTGGAATAGTCCTAGGTTAGTGCTTAAGTTAAGATATTAATTAAATGTAGTTCCTAGATTAGTGTAGTCCTCTGAAGGCGGTGGAGTTTCTAACTACCGAAGCGTTAGGAGTAGTTTTCTCGAAGTGGCTGGAAAAGTCCGTTCTTTCCTTTTTTGCTTAATTAATAAATTATTGTATTGACAATAAAGATTAATATGTTATGTTATTTGTACTTAAAAGAGTTTTTGTGGTCTAAGAGTGTAGATATACTTGTAATTTCTTTACTTACAATTTAGGGTCTTTTTGTCTTGAAAAATGCCCTAGTTGAGTTGAAAACTTGACATTTTGTTTCTATGTGTTTCTAGTTCTACTGTATATAGGTAAGCCTGCTCTCCTTTCTAGTCCTTTCTGATGTCATAAAATTTAAACTGATACAAATAGGTAGTTTCAATTTTTTAGGGAGGGTTTTTCTTTCTTAGAGGGAGGTTAATTTTTCCTACATATTTGGATTTCATGATT
>CM032059.1:4905083-4921324 GCA_018831715.1 Matsumurasca onukii | reverse complement strand
TTATTACATTACGCTAAAATAAGGTTGTATCACAAACAAAATGTTAGTCTAAAACAACTGCCAGTAAATGCGTGTCCTAAATCAAATTTAAAATAATTTCAAAAGAAAAGTTTTATTTAAACGGAATCGGTTTGTTTGTTGGACAAAACTAACAAACGGAAGTGAAGAGCAAACAGGAAACAATATCAGGATTTCCCATCAACATTTAGAGGATTTTCCCATACAACACTGCTGACACAGTTCCTATCCATCAACATTGCGATGTCATTCTTCCACGCAGATGACCCTTGGCACACTGTACCCGTGCTTCGCTACGGAACAAACCCTTTAATTAAATAAAATGAAAAATGTCTATAACAGGCGAAGTTTAGGACTGTGAGACTTCTCTCTCATTAACCTGACATATCGTGATAAATAGTATATGCACGATAGTTATTACTTAATAATAAAATTAATTTTAATAGAAAAACAAATGTAAATGGAGATCGGAGTAGACAAATTCAGATGCTCAGGGGACAGTACATGTAAAAACTGTACGTATGAAAGAGATCTACATTGAAGAACAAATGGAAAGCTTTAGCTAAGTTTGTTTTACAGCCAAAATAAAAGTCAAAATCTTAATAAGGTCATAACAAATACACATTTTGAGTCACTCTATCAAATACACAAACACAAAGCGGACCTTTGGCGGGTAGGAATCGTGCGCGACTCCGCAGCTTATCACTGTTTATAGGCGCGGGTTCAATCTCCAGTCGCAACTTATGTTTGGGTAGTACAGAACCGCTGGCCGATTTCGACTCAGCGCTAGGCGAAGCTAACATATCGAACAGCGCCACCTCTCAGCCACTTGCCGAACTATTACGAGACACGGTATAAATACTCTGTGCGCGGTGTCGTCATTTTATAAATAGTTGTGCGCAATGTTGTCATGTTGAGCGCGCTGTTGCCACACTCCCCACTAATAGTGAGACTAAAACTGGCGACCAACTCTCCAGCCAATCCCTGCAGCCCCGAGCTTAGTGAGTCCCTTGCTTCGCGGTGTGTTGAATGGATAGGTTGCAACTGCGCCGGTGGTGGAGGGTATTCAAGGAAAAAATCTTGGCGCTCCAACACCAGTACTAACGGTGGTATAGTACGGCTGACTGCGCGCACGCAGGTAGTCGGATCTTTTCACCAGGGCTTTCAAGTTAACTGATTTGTTTTAAATAGATGTTTTCAGGGTTAACTCGACCGATAGTTGTTACACTCATTACTATTGTTGCTTGTGTACATAGTACGTATCTGGGATGTTAAGGGTTCAATCGGTTGATTTATTATAATTCGATTTCTATAATTATAACACATTAACTCACTAGAGTTACAAGAATTGTATAGTGCACGAAATAAATAATAATAGAAACATAGCACCCTGGATTAAAGATTTTGCTTTTTATGACCAGTTTCAACTGTTAAGCCCTGGCGATGACAACAAACACAAGATACATATCAGGGCGCTATGTTCTATTATTTTACACTATATTGATTATAAACGTTAGATTTACCAATATCGACATCGAATTTCTTTTGGGAAAATTATACATTAATGTCGTCAGCATGGTAAGATCCAGGCCCGGGACCACGAAATAAGCACCGATCCGACCCCCCAGAACTAGTTTTGAGCATTTTATCAATACTTTGAACACATATGTCTATATGTGTATCATCTCTACAGGTCTCATTTCTGTCCGATTTACACCAAATTTAATACAATGTTCATTTTGTAAAAAATCTCGGTCGAGTTTGTTAAAATCGATTCCCAAACCTTTGAGGAGGGACTTTTCGCCAAAACACCGTTTAATGGCCCAAATACAGTAAATTTCGTGTTGTCCATTTTTGTGCGGCCATGAAACTACATTTGTATTTGAGCGTACTGACATAGCCGATTGTTGTATCAAATATTTGGCGTTCATTAGTTTGATATTTTGTAGTTTAAATCTTCACATAATAAAATCGACAAATTTCAATAAGTTCTAAAAGGACATAATGAAGGTGTATTGTTTCCAGTTTTCTAGATTAACTTGGAGCAAACCTACTGAGAACAAAGTGGACGTCCTAAACCTCCCCTTGAACAAAGAAGCGCGTTAGGCATCACCTCGTGAGCGCTCGGCCGAGCACCTGCGCAGCTATGTAGTCCCTTTTGTGTCCCTACTGCCTGTCCAGCGGCGCAGTTCGACAACACCCTTCCTTCCGTTCCTGAGTCTGCCGGGAATTTGTCCCGATTCAAATATCGGTACGCTTCGGTAATCGTTGGAAATGATACAACAGACATATTTTATTTGTCATAGTAACTTTGTTCTGCCAATCTTGTGCTTATACCAACCAAGATCTACCCAGTGCCTCTACTAACAAATAGTATTACGGGAAAGCGTCGTTATACAGTACTGATTTTAATGCAATATATCGGAATATAACTATGGTTACATACGTTATGTATTTGAAGCTATAATTTTCTGTTTTCTTAACACACGTTTATTTGCATAACTGCATCACCTGAGACTTATTTGAAGTCATCGCTTGGAATTATTGAACACACTTTTCAGACAGAAATAACAAATTTAACAAACTACCGGAGTAATAAGAACCCCAAAACAAATAGCCTGTAAAAATTAACTTTGAAAATATGTATAGAATTAAAATGTAAGGCTTATGGATAATATGAGTAACATTGGCTGTAACGATCTCCGCAATACGTCATGTAGATCTAGCTTCGATCGATAAACTAATTGAAGAGTTCTTTTTCATTGCTCACTCTATCGCAGGTCTGGCCTAGGAGTGTGTGACATGTATACACCCGCAAACCAGAGTCGTTTGGGGCTTTAGTTAATATTAGTAAAAACTTAGTGAATCAAATTTATAGTAAATTATTTAAATGTTGGGTAGACATTTTTAAAATAGAAGAAACTTTGTCTCGATATTATTACAGTTTATTTTTCAAGGTAAACCCGAAGATCTTCCCTCAATGAGTTCTGAAATACCTAGCTCGATGCCCTTGACCTTGATCCAAGGATAGCAGTCGTCTGCTCGTCGTAGCGGGGCGGATGCGGCAAGGGTGTGACTCATCTTCCTGCCTACCCTCTCACGACTTCTAGCCAGTAATACAGAATAATAACGAGGCAAATAAATCAAACACATAAAATATTTCAACGTACTCTTGTAAAATTGTCTTGTAAATCTTCTCCCAGTTCTTGATACAGCGTGAAAACCACTTCATGATCGGCACGCAGTTTGTGAACAGCCCATCTCCTTTTCTTCCTGCGTTTTTGCCCCATTACAAAGAGTAAACATGAACCGGGTCCATTCTCCGCACTTACGCTTGTGCAACTGAGTCAGAATTCAGAAACGGAGTAAAGCAACGAAGGCGGGAAAACACTTTCGACGCGCGTCCCTCCTCGATGACCGAAATTTCACGCGACTCCTGGTCGCGCGACGTCACACGTCAGTGACACGCATGCATAAAACCGGCCTAAAGTGTATCGCTACGTTATAGCAATGTATACAGATTACAAACATTACAAAAGTTCTTTGTTTTTAAGTTTGTTGTTGAAAATGGGGATTTCAGAGGTTGAACTAGTATTGCGGAGATTTTCCATCGTTATGAGCGAACGGTTTTTGTACACTTACGATGGAAAATGTCCGCAATATGTAAGTTCAACTTCTAAAATTACAAAAGTATTAATTTTGGCAAATTACAAATTTAAAAATGTACACCAGAAATAGAAAAAAAATGTAACAATGTACAGTACAGCACCTTGAAACTGTTTCAAACTCTGAAATCTATTTCAGTACGAATTGCTATTACTAAAAAATCTCGTATTATCGAATTTCCTATAGAAAAATGAGATATGCATGCCGTCTTTTTGGTGAGACCTAGACCCGAGACCATGAAATGTGCACGGACCCTGACCCACAGAACACGTGTTGAGAATTGTTTCAAAACTGGATGTATATGCATATGTACATATACTATATGTATATAATTTATACAGGTAGTTTTCTGGGAGTCATGAGTTCAAAAAGCTACAAAGTTTAAATGTTTACAATGTTATATTGATACGTTCCATTGCAATTTGTGTATTACAGGCAGTTATCTTTTCTATCTTGCTGAAGTCTTATTTATTTATTTATTTAACCTTTACAAAAAATTGTTTCAGGTATAACAAAAGTTCAACCTACACGTTGGAAATAAGTTTGTGTTATACGTATGGTGTATTTGATTTAAAATAAACAAAATTTTGAACTAAGAAGAGGGAGCCACCAGTAACAACACTATAGTCATAGATAAAATGAGAATTAATTTTTCCAGGAACCATCAATAAATTCCTCTACTATAAAAAACATTTGAAAGAAGAAAGTTTTTTAATTTATTTTAAACATGTTGAAATTTTCGTAATTTTGTATTTCAATTGGAAGTTTATTAAATAACATGGCACCCGTCTGTGAAGGTAGCAGGGAATATAATTTTAGATCTGTGTTGGTTATGCGGAAGAGTTTGCAAATTTTGTTCCATGGAAATGAAGTTCTCTATCTTGAACCATATGACATTTAGAAAGACAATAAACTATTGTTTCATAAATGTACAGGGATGGTAACGTCAAAATTTTAAGGGTTTCAAAGGCATTTTTGCAAGAATCTCTGTAACCTAGATGATAAACTATTCTAATCGCAGCCTTTTGTAAGATAAAATTCTCAATATTTTATTTTTGGAACAATTCCAAAAAACATACTCCATAAGACATAAGAGAATGTACTAAGCCATAATATGCAGTTCTTAAAATATTAATCGTGCAGTATTGTGATAACTGTCTTAAAAGAAATACACAGGAACTCATTTTTTGCTAAGATAATCAATATGTGATTCCCATGTTAAATGACTGTCTAAATTCAATCCTAAAAAATTTGACACTATCAGCTTCCCTATCTTTAATGTTTGATCGACCAATATCAAACATAATAAAATTTGTTTTTGAAATTGGTTTTCAAATTTAGTGATTCAAAATACTGAACACAAATATTTGCGGACGTGTATGTGATTTCTTCTAACAATGGGATTGTTGATGATTGAATTAATTATCAAATGTCATGTTGCTTTGCGAAGTCTGAAACGGAGGAAGAAGAAATATTTTAATATATCCAAGTAGTTGACGGCAACAGCCTGGCCCCTCAAAACATACTCCAACTTCACCTTCCGCTCATTTGTGGTTTTAAACCGTTTACTACTAAAAGTTTCAAATGCGACAGAGAGCGTATTGCATTTTGTAACACCCTGTTAAAGAGGTTACACGTGTACAATGAGTTCTGAAGCCCTGCTGGTGTTGACATGAGATCAAGTTCCATTGTCAACTCACTAAACGATACAACTCACTTCCCCACATTGTTTCATGTTTCTAGATAATATTGTATATGGTACATAAACAAGGGGGTTTAATCGAACTGTAAGGTGTGAAGTTGAAATATTATTACGGGTTTTCCATCGTTTAAAGGAAACACGACGTTTAGGATCTGGAATCTGATCCCGTCATCAGGTGAAAAGTAACCTTAAACAAAACATAAAACTAGAAAATTGCTAGCCTAAAACTATTAGCGTAAGCTGACCAATCACCAAACAACAAGTATGCGATCTTCATTGACCAATTTTTCTTGATACGACTAGCTTGGAAAACAATACGAAATGTTCAAACACGTTTTGAAATAAACAACAATCAGATAAACTAAACTCGTCCACGGCCCGAGATAGATACCAACCGACTGACTAGCGGGCTTGGTATGATCAGCAGACGACCAATCACAGACGTATGTCAGACTGACCAACAAATAAACAAAACGTACCTCTTTATGCACGCCAATGAGAGGAGAAATCAATAGAGTTTTAATGAATGAGTCAGCTTGTTCTAAAAGCCCCACAACGTAGTGTATGTCAAACCAAATACTGGTTCTCAATTATATACCCTAGGATAATGACGATTTTGTCATATGTTTTGTATGTAAATACTTAACTAGTCGTAATAACTACCTCTGAGCATCTTGTGTTTGTGGTTTTTACGTGAAGGACAAACACTGACATCTATTTTTCTTATCGATGTTCACAATGTCAATAATAATCTAGGAATGAAATGTGTAAACCCGTGAGTTGAGAAATCAGCCACAATCAATGTTGAACGTTGACAAGAGTTGTTGAACACGATTTCTGTTTCACTTTCAGTTCATATTGAACTTTGCTGCATTTAGATTGCCTCTTTGATCTGATGGCTTAGTTTTGGGCCTTTTCCATTTATTTCTTACAGAAACTCTACGTGGAAAAAATCTTTTCTAAAACACAAAATACAAAGAATGAAAACTGTAACGGAACAAGTTTTGAAATTTAGGATTTTCCCAATCCTTTATATGGGTATACCTTATTTTAACATCGCACTACAATTATTTTTATTGTTTATTTAATCTTCGACTTTTCTAATTTCTGCCCTAGTTAAAGTATCAACTATTTCTTCGAAATTTTGATATAAACCTACAAAACTACAAGAAATCTAACTACTGAAAATGTATTTAAATTCTGTTTGTAATATTTCCAGCTTGTTGATTTAAAGTCTTTATTTGGCAGTCACATGTTTCGGATAACATTAAGATTTAAGTACTTCTCTAAATTTGAAGGCAGAAACAGCTGGGCCGGGTGGTGTATTGGTTTAGCATAACCACCCGGCAAGCGGGAGACCCGGTTCAAGTCCCAGTTCGGTCCAAACATTTTTTTCTTCAAATTTCTTTAGTAATACTGAAAATATAAGTTTGTTTTTGCGAATCCAAAACTAAAATAGATGTTGATACAAACTGGACCAACCTCCCGAAGGATTTTTTAAGCGTATTTGGTAAATGGGACTTTTCCCTCGTCTAGTTTTTAAGGATCCGTGGTGGTTTGGTATCGTGCGCGACTCCGAGCTCACCATTTGGTGGTGCGGGATCGAAACCACAGTTACATTTTATAAAGTGACTATGAAAACGTTAGATAAAGGTCGAGGTTGGGTCGCGGAAAGGACTTCGCCGTTTTAAATAAAATAAATGTTCCTTTTGCCTTTGAAAATATATGTTATCAACAAGACTGTTCAAGGAGGAAATTTAATTTTAAATATTGGTCTCTAAATACACACGCATTAGCGCTTTCATAATAAACAATTAATTAAACGTACAACTTTTCGAAGTGTACAAACTGCGATCATCATCAGAGGTCTGACTAATGTTTTACGTCGATGCACTAAACATTTAACATTATATAACATTACACATATGTGAGATTTCGTTGTTATTTTACTGCCTACAAGGTTTTTCAACTTTAAACAGGAATATGAGTTATTACGCAATCGTTCACAATACTGTTGATGGAATCACATGGCCAAGAAGATGTAGCAGATGACAAATGAGTTTAATCTTACATTCAAGTTTTGCTCGGAATGAAAGATATGAACATGAATTTGTGGTTATTCACCAAACCGATTTCTTGTTAGACATGTTTTTCCTTTCTACGTCAATAGTATTACGTATTAATTATCTAATTAACCCAGGGTTAGTCAGCATCATAAATATTAATCCCAGTTTGTGTAGTAATCTTAACTCTTAGGCTTTCGCGGACGGTCTATTATCGTTTTCTACCGTCAAACTCATATTAGGTTGAATATTTCGGCCCGCTGTGAAGTACCATCTTCAGTCACTGGTTGGCTGAAACTTTGATTGGTTTCAGCCAATCAGTGACTAAAGATATAGCGAGACCGAAATATTTCAACCCACTATGAAGTTTTGACGCGGTGTGAACCGGAAGAACTAGATTATCGTTGTATACAGTATGTCTGGTAGTAGCTCAAAAGACCGCTTCTTGATTTAAGTAATCTATATATATTTTTTATGATATGTTAATGGTTTTAACGAGGTTGGTTCTTTGCTCTTGGTCACCTTGGTTTTAATAAATACACGTTTCAGTATACGGCATATGTTAAGTGAGAGAAAACCCATCTAAACTTTAAACGCTTCACTGTGAGAATATCTGAGGAGCATAAATAATGCTCTGGTTTACTCGAGAACGTTTTTCCCATCACTTTTCTACCTTACTTTACATTACAACTCGTTTTGATTATCTGCAACACCCGAACAATTTGTGATATTCTAAATTTAAACGTTTTAAGATGGTAGGCCGTAGATTGTCTAACAACTAAAGAATTAAAACTTGAAATATTTTTAAACACTTAAAAGTCACAGTACAAGTACAACAGGCTACCTCAATATAATTATACAAATAAATGTATAATTAGAAATCAAGCCTTGCATTAATAAAATAATCAACCATACGGTACAAGGTTTAGTTGAAAATTACAATATATACACAAGTCGAAAAAGGACAAAGAGACATAACTTACAAAACATGCAGCAAAGAAATCCATGCATAGGGTATAAATAAAAAGGGAATAAGGATAAGGGGTATATAATGGATTCTAGCTTATCCAATGAGCTAGCTTGCAATAATTCCTTGCTTGTCCTTCTGATGAGTAAGTACGAAATAAGAACGAAGGTTCGTCTATTTTACAAACGAGCATCCTCAGTGGACTTGCTGAGTCTGGTTCAGGTGACTTTGGTTCTTCCTTATATACTTTCAGTCGCAGTGCTGCCAACGGCTTCATCCTTGCCTCAGGTGTACCAACCGTAGTTGTGAGATCGGTATACGTAGTGAGGTACAGCGAACACGGTTGGGCGAAGCTACCGCTATCAACCAATAGACGCCGACGTACTTCTTCGAATGATCCCCAAGGTGTCTCTGCGCTCCCATTGGCTCAACTGCGCTCTAATTATGCGCAATTTAATCTGGTGTACAACTGGCTGCCAGGCTCTAATTTAACAGTACTTCAAGTAAATTTAAATCTATTTAACAGCACTACAACATAGTGTATTCCGTAGCAAAGCACGGGTACAGTTGAGCCAAGGGTCAAATAAATCATCTGTTTGGAAGAATGATATCGCAATGTTGATGGATAGGAACTGTGTCAGCAGTGTTGTATGTTTGCCTCTAAATGTTGATGGGAAATCCTGATATTGTTTTCTGTTTGCTCTTCACTTCCGTTTGTTAGTTTTGTCCAACAAAACAAACCACTTCCGTCTAAATGGAGATTTCTATATGGAATCTTTTAAATGTTTGGTTTAGGTCACGCACTTACTACAATTGTAGCTACCATTTTGATTTTGATTCTGATCATAGCCATTTATAAAACACTGTGCGACTAAGCGGACCCGTGGCGGGTTAGAATCGTGCGCGACTACGGAGCTGATCACTCCGCTGGTGCGGGTTCGATCCCCACAGTCACCACTTACATTTGTAATGAGACTATACAGTGAAGCTAGGTAAAGGTTGAGGTTGAGTGGTGGAGAGGAATGTGTATTAACTTCGTCTCTTTAAGACAAACTTTACCTTTCATAACGTAGTTTAACTTCCATGAAATAGCACAATTTAAAATGTATTTTCCTATGTACTTCTTCCCACATTGTAATTAATATGCCTCCCCTACAAATTTTCAACACATTCACCTCATTACTCGTTCAAGTTACAATTCACAAAGATTGTTGTTAAAACAATCACATTTCTAACAATCTGCTCGGAAACTGGAACCTCGCGTTGCCGGGGGCTGTTGAAATATCGAAACTACGGAGAATGAAGCCTTTCCTCTGATTCTCTTTCCATCTGTTGTCATATGATGTCATTCAGGACAATTCATATTTGTGTATGTTCTTAGATTTTAAAAATATTCATTTAAATCATGACAGTGTGGATGTTTATTTTGTTGAATCGTTCTGTTTTTAACGAACGATATTCCATATGATGATAATACCACGAGATCTTTAGCTTCTAAAGCAGGTTGTCAATAAGAAATAATCTAATTAAAACAATAATAATATTAATCCCTAAAAATGTATATTTTAATGAAAGTCTTTCAAACTTTCCTTTTTATAGCACTTTGAGTACTTAAGTAGATGACAACCCTCTCCCAAAAACACCTAAAATGTAAATGAACGGAGGCAGTTTAAAACTCCAGTTTTCAGATAAATTCCGCAAAAAATCAATTTGTACATACAATTACAAATTTGCCTGCTATTGCTTTGTTGTTGCATTTTCTGTTTGCACTAAAATGGCAAGCTTTGAATATGAAGACGGTAGGAGCAAGTTTAAGTTTAAATTAAGAGTGTTGGGATTAGAACCGGAAGTGATCTGCGGGGAAAACTTGACTTCCGCTCCAAATGTAATGAATACGTCATCAAAACTCAGTCTGGGAAACCTTAAGAAATGTCTCACACTTTTAGCTTATACTATAGCAAATAGTAAATGGGACATTGACTGTGGAAGCGCAAAAACACCTATAGTATTTCATTTATCTAGTCTTAGATTAAGCTGTAAGTTGTAGCTTACTTATGTTAAAAAGGCAGACTAAAAATCGTTCTATGAAGACGAAACTATCAGAATACATTTTTTTAAACTAAGCAAACTATATTACAGTTCTTTGTTTGAGTGTGCTGTTGAAAAGGAACCTGTGTGTGTGTTTTTTTATAAACACCAACAACACGTACACATTCTGTCTGATTGTGTTTGTCTGGTCAGCTTGCGCTGATTACTGTAGGCTAGCTCATTTTCATGTTTTGTTTCTGATTACTTTTCACCTGAAGACGGGATCAGAATGCAGATCCCAAAACGACGTGTTCTTTTTGTTTCCTAACAATAGAGAACGTTCGAAATAATATTTTAGATAACAATTAGGCTTATTTAGTATTATTTAATAATGCTATTTTGATTATTCCCCATACAATACGTTGAATGGGTTTTGAATAATTTCTATACGTTTCTCTTCCGGATATACAAATAAATATACAAGAAAGACCCAAACAAATTGTAAAATTTATTAAAGTTGTATTGTCTATAATCCAATTGTTACAATGAACAATCTTTGTAAATAACAAAACACTACCAATTAACAACTTTATACAATAACTTACGAGAGCCGCATTGAAACTACACTAACCTGATGTATTTGAACTCACTAGATCAATGCACCAAGATCACAGTAACATGTTAGTTCAATCAGTCAGCTTGTTACTGTTGTTACACCGATAGTAACTCACAAGACAACACGTCAAGTAACTTAGTATCTAGAGAATATATGTGACGTTCTTATTGTTTTTGAATGAACAAAACTACTCGACGTTTCGTGGTCTGGAATCTGACCCCGTCTTCAGGTGAAACCTAAAACAAAACACAACATTAGAAAGATGCTTAAGTAATCAGCGCAAGCTGACCAGTCACTCACTACCAAAATTTATAACCTTACACGTTAAAAAAATGTTATTTGGTGGGGGTGACTTGTCAGCTTGCGCTGATTACTTTAAGACTATAGCTATTTTCCTGATGTGTTGTGTTTACTCGTAGGTTACATTTCACCTGAAGACGAGGTCGAATCCTAGATCCCGAAACGTCGTGTACGTTTTGTTTGTTCAAAAACGTTGGAAACTACCGTGAAAATATTTAAACAGAAGTTATACCATCGTCAACAACAAACTTCAAACTAAGAAGCATTAGAGATTTCAAATATAGAACTAGAGTTGAAATTCAAATAAGACCAAAGTGTATTTATTTTTGGTTGGGAGAAAAGTAAAGGTTAAATTCAATATTGATAAAATGAACAGCAAAGAGTTCTGAAAGTGTTTCCTTTTCAATCGGGAAGCCCAATGTTTGTGGTTTTATACCCTTTATGTGCTCTTGTAGGTTAAATCACGTTTCAATAAAAAATTGTGAAATATTTCTGACAACGCAATTTTATTAAACGTATTAAAATACGGAACAAATTATAACGACAGTACGAAAGATCAGTGTAATTTATTCGCCGTTTTGAAAATTCAACGTAATATGTGTTGTGAAACAATCAAATAAAGGTACAGTTTTGTCATCATTAACGAGGTGAAGTTAGGAACAAAAGGTCCTCTCACCACTCAACCTCGACCTTTACCTTTACCGCATAATTACTTGACAACTTGTTAGTGGTGGCTGCGGGGATGGAAGCAGATTACTTTAGGCGATTGTTATGTTTGAGGTAACTTTTCACCTGATGATGGAATCAAATTGTATATTACGAAACGTCGTTATTTTGTGTTGACAAACGATTAAAAAATCGTTTATAAACAACCTTAAATAAAAAATGGATTACAGTATTTAAATCTTTTCGCGAAATATTTTCGTTATGGTGGAAAATTAATGATCCTAGGCCCAGTAATCAAATCAAAAGTCATAAGTATATTGACTAAAATCTTAGTTATTTAAGTCATTTTAATCATAATACATTCAACCCTAATAACGAGTCGACTTGACTGTACTGCTATCTTTCGGAGTTTCTGTAAAGAAACAAATCCAAACCAGTTATCTGATTGGTTGAATATTTTGACTTGACCGTGGTGCTGCCTTTGAGTATATAAAAACCAATCCAGACCAAAATGGTGGTTGGTTGAATATTTGAGACACAACTAATAATAATTGTTCACCATTGGTGAATTGACATAGTTTACAAGATGACTACTGTCGTGTGGAGTCAAGTCAACTCGCCATTGGGATGGACTTGAAATAAACTGAATGAACGTAATATATAAAATATATATGAGTACCTTTGTAATCAATGAAGAATTAAATACAATTTTCAGGGTCGGTAACAAAACTTAAAAAACGTTGAGCTTATTTTTATACCTTTAAATAACCTCAAAATGAGAGTATATTTACGTATTGTTGGTTCTAAGGGTTTGCATTTTGAACATCCAAGATTAAATTACGCACCACTATGTCCCTAAGCATCACCCCCTTCCCTTCCCAAAGCATCTCTAGAAGAGCCTCTAAGTAATACAGTTTCTGCAGGATATATTGTAGTGTGAGGTGAAATTGACTCTCCTTATTTACCGAGAGTATAAGGCTTTGTATAGAGCTTCAAGACAAACACAAGACATTTGCAGAGCAACTATGAACTCAGTTCTTAGCAACTTTAGCACGTTCTCTACACATTGGACTCATGAAGAAACGTTTTTTGTTACAGGGACGAAAATAATCGTAGAGTTTTATTGTAGTGGACTCGTGGTGGGTTGGAATAGTGGGCGAGTCCAGAGCCGTAGCTCAGTGGTATAGAGCGTGCTTCACACCAAAATATCATCCCGGGTTCGATTCCCGGGCGCAGTGTTAACTTTTCACGATAGCCCTCATCATGGTCTGAAGTCACGTTAAGCCGTTGGTCCACCCCAGTAGTCGTTGGGCTCTTTACAATGACCCATTCCGAGAACAGTCGGCCCTAGTTTGTAACAAGAGTTGATCTCATTAATTCACTCATCACACTCAAATTCATTCCATATTCACCTCAAAATACTCATAGTGGTCGGTGTCTCAAAGAAAAAGTATTAGAAAATAAAGTAAATATACAACTTTCATGCACTTTTAAACTTTAACAGAACATTTTCAGCGGATTCAGTTTACTCAATTTGACCTTATGTTGTTTTTGTGTGTACCTTTACGTCTCGAGCACTGAAGCAGGTCTTACCTTTCTCTGAGTCTCTTTTCAGGGTGAAAGTGATCGCAAGCTTTTAGTGTGTTGTGATGCTTCTAGCATGTCACCGGTGAGCAGCTACAGTAAAGCTTGTTACCGTACCCACACAGTAACAGCACATTCACACCCTGCTCCTCCAACACTCACCAGACTACAACAATCACTCTCACGTAGACATGATAAACTACCAAACAACCCTTTACGTGATCAAAATGATAGTCAAATAAAACCACCTACTGACAGAAACCATAAAGAAAATTTTCCAAGTACATCAAAGAAACAAACCCCAGAATCTGACAAGTCTTATCACACGTTGAAACCATAGAAATTATAAATAAAATAAATTTAGATATAAAGGAATTTTGTCTAAAACTGAATTCAGGGAAATTTCTTCAAAATAGTTATAATAATGGAGCACTTAACGTGCTCTCAATCAATACAGTCAAGGCTGTTTTAAAACTGACAAAGTAGACATTATCTGCTCCTTGCAGGGAGCACTTAATGTTGGCTTAAAATACCGGGATATACGTATACCCTAACGTCAGCACCGCATATATATATATATATATATATATATATATATATATATTATTAACAATTTGAAGACAAAAATATTTGGACCGAACCGGATTTGAACCCGGTTCTCCGCTTGCCGGGCGGTTATGCTAAACCACTACAAACATCCGGCCCAACTATTTCTGCTTCAAATAAGTACTTAAATCTGAATGTTTATCCGAAACATGTGACTGTCAAATAGTGACTTTAAATCAACAAGCTGGAAATATTACAAACAGAATTTAAATACTGTGTCAAATGACTTATTATAGATCTTAATTGTATAAACGCTAAATAGCTGGATTTATTACAATAAATTTGAAGACAAATATTAGATTGAACTGGATTGAACTCGAATCTTCCGTAGTGAAAGAGGTCTGGGGCTCAATATTTCTGCTCTTTCAATAAGTACTTAAATTCCGAATAGTTTATTCAACATGTGACTGTCAATAGTGACTTTAAATCAATAGTTGAAATATTACAAACAGAATTTAAATATTGTAGTTTATTATAGATCTTATCATAAACGCTAAATAGCTAATTTTACACAAACAAATTTGAAGACAAAAAATATTTGGACCGAACCGATTTGAACCCCGGTACTGAAGGCAGAAACAGTTGCCGGATGGTGTAGTGGTTTACATAACCGCCCGGCAAGCGGAGACCCGGTTCAAATCCCGGTTCGGTCCAAATATTTTTGTCTTCAAATTTATTTAGTAATAAATTAGCTATTTAGCGTTTATACATTAAGATCTATAATAAGTCATTTGACACAGTATTTAAATTATGTTTGTAATATTTCCAGCTTGTTGATTTAAAGTCACTATTTGACAGTCACATGTTTCGATAAACATTCAGATTTAGTACTTATTTGAAGGCAGAAATAGTTGGGCCGGATGGTGTAGTGGTTTAGCATAACCGCCCGGTAAGCGGGAGACCCGGGTTCAAACTCGGTTCGGTCCAAATATTTTGTCTTCAAATTTATTTAGTAATATATATATATATATATATATATATATATATATATATATATATAGTAGAAAGATATTATACTTGATTTAACATCTTTTATTTCACACGACCGGTTTCGAAGGTAACTTCATCTATTGCTTTGTTTACATTTTTTAAGGCTAACATATTGTAATTAGCAGCCACACCGAAGATGAAGCTACCTTCGAAACCGTAATGGAAATAAAAGATGTTAAATCCAAGGGTACTTAGTTAATCTTTTTCTACCACTCAAATATACAGTAACCCTCTCTTTAGTGAATCCTCTCTTTCATATATATATTTATCTTTTATTATCTTAGTTATGGTTCTCTTTAGTCATTTTGCCCAAATTTTCTGTTATACTAGTAAATTATTTTTCATATCATGTATCCATATCAAAGCATGTGTGCACTGTAAATTGGTGTAAATCGTAAATAAATAAACTACAACAAGACCTTTGTGTACACATTTCCTCATAAAACCTTTAATGACCTCTACCTCAAAGCACCGGACGACCATCCCCCAGATCCAGTTTCTGTGGTGTCAGTGACGTTTACAAACTTGGTTGATTATTTTGCGAAAATGTTACGTAAGCAAACCCGGAGCACCCTGTATAAATCAAGTCCTCTTGCTTTGTAGAAGTTAGTAAGTAAACTTAGTCAGTAGATCGCTACAGTTGTTTCTTGTCAATGACTTAGTTGAACATTTCCATCAACAGGATGAGGTGAAGTTGAAACCAGTGTAAGGATGTGTTTATCTCAATCTCAACTCTGAGAGTAGATAGCTCTTTGAGTTCTGTACAACCCTGTAAATACCAACTCTAATGTAACTTGTCGTCAAAGAATTTAAACTTCTGTTTAGCCCCTGACTGATAAATTAAACTATTTCTACAATGGGGAGAGCGGACCGTGGTGGGTTGAATCGTGCGAGACTCCGGAGTTCATCACTGCTGGCGTGAGTTCGATCCCCGCATCCACTTACATTTGTGAAGTGGCTAAGCGGTAACGCTAGGTAGAGGTCGAAATTAAGTGTTAGATAAGTTTGTTTAGTCCTAACGTTGCCTGGTTAAAA
>CM032059.1:4868692-4904983 GCA_018831715.1 Matsumurasca onukii | reverse complement strand
CTCACTCTTAGAACAAAATGATCTCACATTTGCTGATTATGTATTATATAATCCTGGTTTCACCCAGTTCATTTGCAGGAACACATTTTTATTTCATCCAGTATGTACATAGTCTGTAACAAAGTGTTTCAGTTGTTTGAAAACCAAAAAAGCCAAGTATTTGACACTATGAAATATGTAAGTTCACAACATCCTGAATTTTGCATCATAAATCAAACGCCTAACCAGTAATATAGTTGCAGATGGGTTTTAACTAGTAGTACTGGTGGTTAAAGTTATCCAATTAATTCAGCGCTATTTGCTGACAAGAACTGATTTATGGATTCCAAACTAGGAACTAAGCGGCGATGAGTATATGTAGAGTAAAATAAATCTTGATTAATATAACTAGCTTAACTGTTAAGTCCTTAGTTGAGAGTAGAAGACAACTGCTTTGTATACAATCTGTCTATGACTGTGCCCTATTCCGTAGGTTTTATTTATTTATTCATACACACGGCCAACGCCAGTTTACAGAAAATACAGGGTTAGGCAAAAGTGTGGAAACGCCTTTATAACTTTTTAACCAGTGTTTTCAGCGCAACCAAACTCGGTACACTTTATTAGAGGAAACCAAAGTACCTTTTGATGTATACTGACACTTTGCCCCAGTTTTCAAAATGGGGGATTTGGGGGGTAGCCCCATAATTTTCATAAGGGGAAATCATCGAGTGACACCTCATTTTGAAGGTCTTAGAAAATGTTGATGAATGCTGCAAACTAGAAGTCTCTATCTTAACCCAAAGTTTAAGTTACAGATTTGTATTATGCAGTGTGAAAACACCTTTATAACTTTTTAATCCGTTTTCCAGCGCAACTAACGGTACATTTTATTAGAGGAAATAATAGTACCTTTTAATGCATTACACTTGGCCCAGTTTTCAAAATGGGGATTGGGTAGCCCCGTAATTTTCTTATAGAAGCCCCATCGAGTGACACCTCATTTTGAAGGTCGTGAAAACGATGATGAATTCTAAAAACTAGACGTATCTATCTTAACCCATAAAGAAATGGCGTTGGTTTTAAGTTACACAGAGTTATAAGTGCCTCCCCAATCACCCATTTTGAAAACTGGGGCAAAGTGTCAGTATGCATTAAAGATAGTTTGATAACTTCAATAATATGTACCAAGTTTGGTTACACAAAACTGGCTAACAAGTTATGAAGGCGTTCTACTTTTGCGTAATAAAGTCTTTATCAGCGCTATTGATATAGAGGCGTCTAGTTTTCCATCATTCATCACCGACCTGATCAATGAAAATTAATCATCTAAGCCGTTAACCAGTATGCAAAAGTACTTTCCTCTAATAAAAATACCGAAGTTAAATTGATTTTGAATAGAACTTCTAAGTTTGCAGCATTCATCAACATTTTTGGAGACCTTTAAAATGAGGTGTCACTCGAGGCTTCTCTATGATATTACATGAGACTACCCCCAATCCACCATTTTGAAAACTGGGGCAAAGTTTCAGTATGCATTAAAGGTACTTTGGTTTCCTGTAATAAAGTCTACCGAGTTCGGTTGCGCTGAAAACACTGGTTAAAAGTTATAAAGGCGTTTCCACACACTTTGCCTCCTGTATAATATAAGTGAGTGATTATTAAAACTACAAATGGTGCTATTTTACCTGAAATGCAATGGTCCTTATAAAAAATATAAGATACATATTGTGAAAACGTCACTATATATACCATTTAGAAATTAATGATAGTGGATATAATAATAACAAGGTTGATAAATAACCATAATAACGATGATAAATGACTGGGACTCGTGGCGTGGTCCTGTAATCCAGCTTCATGGAGGTCAGGTTTTGAGGATGATATAGGTCTAAAACGGCTCAGATAGTCTCAGTGATCATCTGATGATACCCTCAACTCCCACCATCGTTTAGACATATCAGACCATCACCTGCGTGGTTCGGAAGTCACGTTAAGCCGTTGGTCCTTGTACAGTATTCCCATTGGTCGTTGGGCTAGAAGTCGGCCTTAGTGTGTAACAAGACTACACCTCATAACTCATTACTTCTACTCATCACACTCATCCTTCACCACATAGCCTATTTGCCTTAAAATACCCTCATGAGAGTGGTCGGCATCTCAAATAGTGATATAGTAGTGATAGTGATTAAACTTGAGCTGGTATATCATAAAGAAGCTAGTGATGAAATATACTACGGAAACTTTGATAGCGACAAGGCTTTTGTTACTGGGAGCCAGATCGTGATATTAATTTTGCCGCGCTGTGAGTGATAAATTCAGCGGAATTCCTCACACCCATTGGTCTGATCATATCTCTGACTGTTAGCTACAATGTTCACCATTTGAACAAATTTCAATACTTACAAAACTCTCAACATTAAGAACGTTACGTTACGGTAAAGTATGTCTTGTTTAACAAAGTGAAGTCCATTTAACTACTCAACCTCGACTTTTACCTAGCGTACAGCCACTTTATAAATTGTAAGTGGTGTCTGCGGGGATCGAACTCGTGCTAATAAAGTGATGAGTTACGGGGTTGCGCGCGATATCAAATCACATATTTGCCTTAAAATACTCCCATGAGAGTGGTCGGCATCTCAAATAATGATTTAGTGACATAGTTGTATGTAGATCAATTCCATATTTACACATATAAGTCTGCTCTTTGTTGAAACGACCTATAAGCGTAGTCGATATGTTACTACGTTTCATAAGCGTCTCAGTTGTTTAGCTGTTACCTTCGATCTAATAAAGGTTGTAATTAATAAAGAACTAGCAAACCAGATGAGTCATAATTATAATCAGTAAAACCAGAACGTCCAATTGATGCATGATTGGTTTACCAATTAGATTCACTTCAAACGGACTAGCTCCAACGTTTCGTAAGTTATTTCAAATGACATTACATTTTCCAATCATGTTTAGTATTTCACATCCAGTAGCCTTTTAAAAAGTTCCCATAGCATTTTAAAAAGGTTTCAAAAGACTGTGTTATATTATTTTAAGACAAAACTAATGTTTTAAAAGCAATGGAACTGGTTTGTAATTATGTTACGTTCAATATGTTCAAAGACTGTTAGTTGTCTTAGGTACGCGTATCTTGTAATATCGCTGAGAGCTCAGAGTGATGTTGAGAAAGTGCATTTACAGCGGCTGTTGACAAAGAGAATTCCCAAATGTGAGTCCAATGTGTTTGAAGGTGTAGATGAAAAGTCATTTCTAGAAGTGATGTTTGCTGTTCATTACAAAATTGATTCTATTTCACCGTAGGAAAACATGAAAGTAAAAATATCGATACTAAACTCAAACTCAAGATCTTTATTGTCAATTAACAAATTATGTATGACAACTAGACTTACCTTTAGGCACAAATAAGTTATTTGTGTTATTTAACTAGTTATTTGTAACCAAAGGTATTGAAAACACTAAATTAGAAACTCTAAACCTCTTAACAAACTGTGCTGAGGCGGGCAAGATGGTGTTTCTGGTTGAAACACCATATAGGTATGATGATACACAGCTAAATTACCAAATCAAAAAACAAAATCTACTTCTCAAAGGTATGTGTAGGGATTCAAGGTACCGTTCATAGACTTAAATCCGTATCTTTACTACACACCTACCTAATCTTTCATTATTACTAAACCTTCCATTACGGAAACCTATCAAATAACACTGCCCTAAAACAACCTAACCTATAGTGTTACCTTTAACTCTCACTGATTGGGAGTTATGCTGACCAGCTGCATGCTCACATGAGCCTACGAGTAGAACAATAAGTGAATAAGTAAGTAAGTGAATTTGATGTATAACATATCATAATTTACACTAATCAAATTTAGAATTCAAAGTCATCAACAAGATAAAACTCCTGTTCAATAAGAAACAATTTTTGTTGTCTTTTTAATTTTAAGATATTTAATTCGCTTTTTAAGTTGAAAAGCAGTTTGTAAATTTTATTCAACAGACAGATGATTGTTAGATTGACATTTTGTTTATTTTTTATTGTTCACCGATTAATATTAATTTTATATCAACAAAAAGAGTAAAGCCAAGAATTTATTGCCCGCTTTGAATTTTGTTCAGATGGGAGAGTTTATTTCAGTAACTTTTGGCCAGCCACATATTCTAATGTTTTGTTTTTCTTCTTTTCACATGAAGACGAGAAAAGTATGCGAATCCCGAAACGTCTTGCTCTCTTCTTCAGTAACATTGGAAAACTTCCGCAATTATATTTAAACTTCAGAAACATTATCGCCCGTTGCAAATCTTGCGGACAGTCTGAAACTAACTTCTTGGCGAGTTGTTATAAAACTTTGACGTGTGTGTCTTGAAACTGGTTTTGTTCAGTTGAAGAGTTTATCTCTTTAATCATTATTAAGTGTTGTACTAAACTATTGCTCCTTTGGTTTTCATGTTCAGGCGTTTTTTTTTCTGTCTACGCCAATGGCAATTTTACTGTGTTACTTACCCTAGGGTTTTGTGGAATCACAAAACGCTTTTAGGGAAAGCGCTCCAAACCCTTGAGCCTGCACCGGGAATCGAACCCGCGACCTTGCACTTTGCAAGCCGTGACTCTACCCACTGAGCCACGGACGCAGGCAATACTATCTTCACTAATTAGTATTTTAATACTATCTTCACTTATACTCCGTTGTAGTTTATGACTAGGTAAAACTACGCTAGGTAAAGGTTTATGACCTTTTTTGTTAATTTGTTTGTAAAGGTGTACATTTATAAGCTTGATAAACATATAAGGTGTGGTTATTGGACAACGAAGATGATTTATTGTTACTAAATGCCTCGACAATGAAATACATTTGAGGACTTACTTTTAGTTTTAAGTAAACTACAAATTCTAAGCCCCTTCCACAATATACTTAAAGGTATTTATGAAGTAACCTAACCATACATTTACAAGTCAACAAAGTACAATCGACAAGTATAATGGAATTTCTGTCACAGCTCTACTGTAATATGTGATCATCCTTATGATTCAGACTCATCAAATTGAGAAAAAAGAACATGTAGAATAAAATAGTTCTGTCAATAAAAGCGAATGCTGAACTTAACATCCGGTTTCCAGTAAATCATCACGGATTGATTGAAAAGTGTCAATTACTTGGTGACAGATGTCTTGATTTGTCATCTGATGTCAAATCCAAACCTTGTTAATAAAATCCTAGTCTATACGAACCTAATTTAATTGGCTACACAACAACAACGTCTGTACTTTTATTCTATATCTATGTAGATATAGTCTATATCATCTTAATCATATTTACTTGTATTGATTGAAAATATCTATTATTTTTGAAAAAGAGGTCAATAAACCCCTAAAAGAGCGTGAAACGGAACCGTGGTGGATTGGTATCGCGCGCAACTCCGGATCTCATCACTTTAGTGACGCGAGTTCGATCCCCGCAGTCGTCAATTTTTCAGTGACTTTGCGGTAACGCTAGGTAAAGGCCAAGGTTGAGTGATGGAGAGACTTGTATATAGTCCCAAACATCTTTACGAAGGCTCTCAATGGCATAATCTTGGGTTTAAAAGTTAAAGTATCTTCTTTAAATTTTAATACTTTTGTGATTTTATGGGGCAAATCATCTGATGGGTGTATATTTTAGCAAAGATAATGTTATGGTAAGTAGATAGCGTATATTCTACATGGTTGAGACAATAAAATCAACATAGTTCGGCAGCCCGAGCACAGATAGCGCTGTGAGCGCTGACGTCTCTCCCCCCTGGGCTGCACATGCTAGAGTTTGTCCGAGGTCGACGACTTATATGTGACCAAATCGTGCGATTTTGGATAACGATGAACTTGCACGTGCGTCAGTGGTTTTACGTGCAGCGCTATCCTGCTCAGGCTGCCGCAACTACGTTGATTTTCTGCCTCAGCCACTCGGCATCCATGCGTAATCTACTAACAATAACATTATCTTTGGTCTTTGGTAAGAAATTGCGTTTTCATATTTTCTGAATAGTTTTCGTACAAAGTGCTAAAATACTAAAGAGTGCCTAGCAATCAGCTGTTTGTTTTAACCTACAATGTTTAATTAAGTGTGATGGAAAACACTATTTTATCAAACAAAAGTTCACAACACACGGAGCCTGTAGGAATCACGGCCAAGAAGACGTTCCAGATGATAAATGAGTTTAATCTTACATTCAAGTTTTGCTCGGAATGAAAGATACGAACATTATTGGCGAACATGAAACTCGCCAGACTTTTGTTGTACTTCAATGGCGCTGCTGAAATTAAATTTAAATTATATTTCGTTTTGCCGTGAGGTGTGCATGGAAAATCTGTTGCATCAAAATTATTTCAACACAAGCTAATTTCAACGATACTAAATTACAGTTACATATCACCTAAACCAATTAAAACCTACCAAACCATTTAAAACTTCCATTTCTCTCATGACTACGATAATTTTACACGTAATCCTCTCAAACGAAAAGAGTAGAAAGTACTACTTTCACAAAATAAGCAAATTCTCAACATTGGAAACCCTCTCCAAACACTTTAATGTTTACCTGAAGAACACTTTTGTAAGTCTGTAAAGCATTTGTAATGCTTCTCTGAGTCAAGAAACGTCTCTTTGAGAGCGGCAATACAGCTGTTGTGTAATGTGCTTGTTTGTGTTTCACTTTGATACTCTTTGTTGCGTGCAACTAAAATAAAATCCACGTTGAGATTTGTGTTTCCCGAAACCTTAACATTAATTAAAAATGTACTTCCTAATTAATTTATCTTTTTATCCATGATTAGTTAATTTATTGGCCTCACCAACGCTTATGGTCTGAGCAAAACCCAATCTTACTGTATATTCGTTACATGGTTTTCAGTATAAAATAATTCAATTAAATGTACACAAATGCGCAAATCCACTTTCGGGTGTGTTTGAGGTGCCACAATTGTGGGTCTAGCCAATCACTTCAGACTCCAGTTTTTCATTCTTCAAACTTGTCTTCTCTTCAAATCAAAATAAAAGGAAGTGACATTCACTCTTATTAATCAAGGGACAGGGAGAACTATTGAACTGGGAGACACAGAACGACAGTTCATGAACGTTTGCCTCCTCAGGCAGGAGATCAACTAATCAACCGATTGCCAAGTTCGATAAAAAGTGCCCAAATGCCGAAGGCGTTCAAAGCTCGTCTGAAACAAATCTTGGTCACAAAGGCGTTTTACAGTACAGACGAGTTTATGACACATGACTGGGAGACTGTAGAACCTACCGACGTACAATAGGGCTAGAGGGGAGATGAGAGAGAGAATGAACAAAATGTATGTTTGAATGGGACCTCGATGTCAGAATGCATGAGAAATTTTAGTTCAACCTATCAATGACGATTGCATATCATGTATATGTTTCCGCAATAAACTATTTATTTATTTCAGTCTTCCAACTCTAAGCTTTGTATCAAACTATTTCTAAATTTTCTTCGTGTTCACCTTATTACAGAGCCGTTAATAATGTATAAATATTTATCTTTGTTATTCTAGTCTTTTCTTAGCAATTAAGAGCTTTTTTCTTTGTGAAAATTAGTATTTAATCTAGTTAGTAATGTCAGTAACATCACACACAGCATGTCAAACTCTAAGTAAGTTAGTGTTAACCGTAAATAAATAAATCACACAATTTGATTTTATACCTGAACATTCAATGCACTGGGGCACTGGACATAACTTAAAAACAGTCAAACTATTAATTATTTACAGTACCTACAAACTTTAAAACTAAAACTTTGATTTTTTTACTATCATATTTTTCGGATAAAATAATAGTGAAGATAAGTTCTTTTGTACAAATTAGAAAGTATACTTATGCTTTGTTCGATTCCTGCAATCACCACTAATTTGTTTTGAGTTTGCGCTAAAGCTAGGTAAAAGTCGTGGTTGAGTGGTAGAGAGGACTTTTTATTCCATATTTTGTTTCGTTACAATAAGCTTTACCCTTTTACCCCTTAACCACCCTTCGACCTACGTTCTCATATTCGTTCGCTTCGCCTAGTGGATTTGTACAATTCGCTTTGCTCACGTTGGAAAATGTATTAGTATTAATTCACTTTGCTCACGCTGACACTTCGGCCTAACGAATTTGGGCCGTTCACTTCGCTTACGATGACGCTTTGGTACCATTCGTTTCGCTCATGGGAAAAACATTAGCCAGAGAGATAGAAAAATACTTTCATTTTGTAATAATCATTATTACCTTTTAAACATTTCAAGTTATATGTTAAATCACATACAAATCCAGAGGTAAAACTTCTCATGGGTCACACATAGACCACGCACATTAGTTCTAGGGTAGGCTTAAGTAAGGGTGAACTTGATTCAATGCGAGGATTATGGGTAACGCTTTGCAAAAGCCAGATGCTAACAGTAGGCCGATCTATTTCATAGCAGTATATATAAATTATAGCGATATAAATATATTCACTTGTTTGGTACCAATACAAATGTTTTTTTTTTAAGAAAAGAGGGTTTAAATATGTTGTCATTTCTAATTGGTTTTTCATGTGAGGTGTGTTTCTAATATTCAGTCGATTAAAGTAAGCATGGTGTCGATGTCACTTCTTTCGTCCTAGATTCAGCTGGTATTTATTATTTCAAAAAATTGGTAATTTTGGTATGAAAAAAGAGGACACGCCTTTTATTTTAGCAGTTACTACCCCAAATGGTCGTTTCATATGTATATTAACATACTGTACATCAAAAGAAACTAAAAACGTGTTAATTTCGTTGGCACGATGTATTAATAAATGTTAAAACCTTTTATAGTAAATTTTATATTTAGTTGACTATATTTATCAGCTATGTGACGTTTTAAATTGTATTGTATATCTTCTAATTTATGGATTATTCAATTACAACTAATTTTCCTAACAACATTTCATATATTAACACTACATTAGCTATGTAGTATATAGTACTATAGTGTAACAGTATTTTGGTGATGGGATTGTCTTATTGGTTTTTATATTTTGATTTGATTTTTTGTCACGCTATTTTTGTACACGACAAATAAAGTTATTTATTTATTAATATATTTAATATGAGAGCATATAACCTTCGTCAAGATTTAATAAGACCTATAGCGTAAAACGGATGTGTTTAACTTTTAAGGAACTAAAACCTAACAGCATGGATTTATATATGTTTTCACTTTTTTTCTTATTTTTACTTCTGTCTTATAATTGAATCAAAGAACAAGGCACACTATTATAAAATCAATCATAAATATCCCATTATTTCTGCGTTGGAAACTTCGGTACATAAAACCTAGACAATTCTCATTGCTAGCCAAAAACAACTAAGCACCTAATTGGTTAGTTTTCCAGAATCAATGACGTCATGGATATCGCAATGTTGATGGATAGGAACTGTGTCAGCAGTGTTGTATGTTTGCCTCTAAATGTTGATGGGAAATCCTGATATTGTTTTCTGTTTGCTCTTCACTTCCGTTTGTTAGCTTTGTCCAACAAACGAACCACTTCCGGCTTAATGGAGATTTTGGCGGCCATATTTTGTTGTTTATTTTGTGTGGATCTTTAAAACCACTGCAAAGTTTGAGTCTTCTTAGGGTTTAATTAATAAATTTCACTATCGGACGCCTTGGTGATAAAATGTCCGAATGCCGAAGCGAGACTGTGAACTGAGCCAATAGGAGTAACAAATTGCAAAGGGAATTCGATTCACTCATGACAGCGGCGTTTAAGCGCTTAGCTGCGTGTTGGCCTGATTTCTTGCAGTTATAAACGTTATAATGTTTTGAAGTTTTCTGAAATTTTATCTTTTAATTTCTAATTAATAAAAGGTTTGATGCAGCTAATATATTTTGAAGCTGAAAGTTTACGTATTTTAAAGAATGATTCTGTACTTACAATATTATCAAAATTTAAGTTAAGACTTTTTAATTAATTATTAAGAAACTTGTTGAAAAGGTGAAGATACCTGGTGATTTTATTATTCCTCTAAATTTGTGAGGTATAAGTTCAATACTCACTCACTCAACACTACAAAACATTTTACACAATATTTTGAAAATAATTAAAAGAATATAACTAATAAGAAAAATTCTTTATTTTTCTAAATAATTTACATTGTTACAATAGGCTTCTGAACTAATCAATAGTTCGTTTAGAGGCGCCATCACGCAAACACAAACGAGAGTTCAGAGGCAGACTAACAGTTCATAATTATACTACAATAAAAAAAGAAAAATTAGAGTGTGCTATCCTGCCATAGAAGTTTTACAAATAACATATAAAACGTAACTAATTCATCTTAAATATATATTAACATAATGATGATATCATAGAAGAAGAACGAATATGTTCACATGCCGCCATGGGTTCAGATACTCGTATTAATTAGGATTATTCTTAAGATAAATCATGGTATAATCTATTGACACACGATCAATTGGTTCTATTGTATGTTAGTGTTTCTATTTGCATACATTGTCTAGAATCAGACCCCGAATCAATTGAATACATGTTGTATCTTGACCTGTTAGAGATGAAAATTATTTTAAGTAACCCAATTTAACAACATGTAGGTTGGAAGCATTCAACGTCCCTTGTTTAAAAATTGTTGTTAACGATGGGAGAATTACAGAGTTGAAACTATTATTGCGGGTATTTTTCATCGTTAGAAAGCAAGATGATCACGACGTTTCGGGATGTGCAATCTAATCCCGTCTTCAGGTGATCCCGTCTTTTCACCTGGAGACGGGATCAGATTGCAGATCTTGAAACGTCGTGATCATTTTGCTCACTAACGATGGAAAATGTCCGCAATAATAGTTTAAAATGTGATATTCAACGTCATTTTTATAACAAAACTGCTTTAAAAGACATCTTGAAAAATAAAACACCAGCTCGGCCCGAATGTTATAAACATTGTGGGTTGTTTTCGGAAACAATAAGTGTCACTTCTGACCAGCAACTTGCATTCCTGTTCTGAAAGCAGGATCGAATAAACTGGTCTGTTCTCTTAACGTAGTGACTTTACATTATACAGGGTGCCTAGTTTATTCCTGATCGTGGGGATTCCTAGTCATTGTTTGAAGTTTTTGTTGACGTTGGAGGAGTTCTAAGTATAGTTTAAGATTGCGGACTTTTTCCATCGTTAGGGAAGAAGAATACCACGACGTTTCGGGGTCTGGAATCTGATCTCGTCTTCAGGTGAAAAGTAACCTAAAACATAACACAAATCGTTACGGAATAAGTTCGTCGTAATCATCGTAAAATTACCAGCAATAGTGTTCTTATAATTAAGATATAAGCTACTCCAGTTTACAGTCTCAGCCAGTGCTACCAGCTACCAGAGGACTCCATAACGAGGTCGAAACGTTTAGCAGTATTTATATTTCAACTGTGACGCGGTGTAAAACCGAAAGCCTTCAGATCTTGTGATGACAACCGGTCGCGGCAGCTTAAGAGTTAAGTATAAGTCTTTTGTTCCCAACTATGAAAAGTAGTTCTGAATTATATTAAACTCAGGGATTTCATGGTCGATTTCTCCATACCTGAGTTTCCTATGATTTGTTGATATAGAAAATAAAATTGGTATAGAAGTACCCTTGGCACTCTTACGCAAAAGTAATTTTAAAATTCTATTTATAAGTCTTCTTGTTAAAAAAACACTAGTTTTAAAGTAACATCTGATGGCGAACTGAATCACAATCAAAAACGTGTAATGTTTAGTATTTTAAAATTAGAATAAGGCATTTTACTGGGATCGTTTTAGAGTTTGCCAGGAAATTTAAAAAGCATCCCGCACTTATAAATTGTTGTAGTATAGTTTTAAAGTAACATCTGATGAAGAACTGAATCACAATCGAAAACGTGTAATGTTTAATTTCAAAATTATCAAGAAATTTACCTGTATCGCTTTAGAGTTTCTACAGGGAAATTTAAAAGCGTCCCGCACTTATAAATTGTTGTAGTATAGTTTTAAAGTAACATCTGATGGCGAACTGAATCACAATCGAAAACGTGTAATGTTTAGTACCGTATTTCAAAATTAGAATAAGGAATTTTACTGGGATCGTTTTAGAGTTTCTACAGGGAAATTTAAAAGCATCCCGCAATCATAAATTGTTGTAGTATAAGTTTTTTTAAAGTAACATCTCTGATGGCGAACTGAATCACAATCGAAAACGTGTAATGTTTGGTATTTCAAAATTAGAATAAGGAATTTTACTGGGATCGTTTTAGAGTTTCTACAGGGAAATTTAAAAAGCGTCCCGCACTTATGAATTGTTGTAGTATAGTTTTAAAGTAACATCTGATGGCGAACTGAATCACAATCGAAAACGTAATGTTGGGGTTTCAAAATTAGAATAAGGAATTCTACTGGAACGTTTTAGAGTTTCTAGAAGGAAATTTAAAAGCGTCCCGCACTTATAAAGTGTAGTAGTATAGTAAAAAAGTATTACATAAAGTTAGTTAGAAAGTTAAAAGTTTTTTGTTTACAATGTGTTATTGAAATTAATTCCATTTTGAACTGAGCTATGTAATAGCTAACTTCAGCAAGGTTTATTACTGACCGAGAAGACTGAATTAAACTTTGCGCCTTGTTTTTCTTTCTTACTCTAATATTGAACTTTACATTCATTCTTTTATTAAACTTTGTTTACTCTGAGCCCAGTTTTCATATTATCGTTTTAATTAATCGTGCAATGAGTAATAGTGAAATTAGCAAAACCATTTACAAATGATGAAGTTTTAGGTTTTGTTGAATAAAATAAATATAAATAGTGTCGTAGCTATGGGTAAGTCAAAGTACCTCAACACTTTGTCTGGGAGGGTGAAATGAACTTTGGCATCATAATTAAATAACTTTTGTTCTTTAAAGCAAATAAAAACGTTAAATTGTGACTTAAAGAATTTGAGAAGCTTTTTACATAGTGGATGGTTATTCAGCAAATTTATTCTCTTCGAGTTAGTTGAAGATATAAAATGTGTCATCTCTTCCATAGTAGTGCGAACGAAAGATGAAAAATTAGGAGTGCTATCCGCATAGAAGTTTTACAATAACATATAAAACGTAACTAATTCATCTTAAATATATATTAACATAATGATGATATAGAAGAAGAACAAATATGTTCACAAGCCAATGGTTCAAACAATAATTAGGACTATTCTTAAGATAAATCATGATATAATCTGGACACAACTGTAATGGGCGGGATCAATTGGTTTCAATTGTTGGTGTTTCTATTTGCATACATTGTTAGAATCAGACCCCTGAATCAATGTTGTATCTTGACCTGTTATAGAGATGAAAATTATTTTAAATAACCCATTTAACAACACAGGAATTGGAAGGGAGCTGTATTCAACGTCCTTTTTATTTAAGGTTTGTTGTTGACGATGGGAGAATTACTGAGTTTAAACTATTATTGCGGACACTTTCCATCGTATGAGTTAAAGATGATCACGAGTTTCGGGATCTGCAATCAATCCCGTCTTCAGTGATCCTGTCTTTTCACCTGAGACGGAATCAGACGATCCCGGCCCGTCGTGATCTATTCAAAGTCATTTTTATAACAAACTGCTTTTAAAAGCACATCTTGAAAAATAAAACACCAGCTTTAACGAGTGTTATAAACATTGTGGGTTGTTTTCGAAACAATATGTCACTTCTGACCAGCAACTTGCATTCTGTTCTGAAAGCAGATCGAATAAACTGGTCTGTTCTCTTAACGTAGTGACTTTACATTATACAGTGCATAGTTTATTCCTGATCGTGGGGATTCCTAGTCTTAATTTTAACATAATGGTTGATGTTGAAAATCGATTTGGTATATAAATAACATTAACATTCTACGCAAATAAATTTTTAAAATTCTATTTTTGAGCCTTGGTTAGTTTTAAAGTAACGTCTGATGGCGAACTGAATCACAATCGAAAACGTGTAGGCCTAATGTTTGGTATTTCGAAATTGAATAAGAAGTTTTACTGGGATCGTTTTAGAGTTTCTACAGGGAAATTTAAAAAGCGTTCCCGCGCTTATAAAGTGTAGTAGTATGGTTAAAAAGAATTTATCAAATAAAGTTAGAAAAGGGTTATATTTTTGTTTACAATATGTTATTGAAATTAATTCCATTTTGAACTGAGCTATGTAATAGCCAATCCTTTGTTCAGCAAGGTTTATTACTGACCGAGAAGACTGAATTAAACTTTGCTCCTTTTTTCTTTTCTTACTTTAATATTGAATTTATAACAATTCTTTATTAAACTTTTTGTTTACTCTGAGCCCAGTTTTCATATTATTCGTTTATTAACGTGCAGTGAGTAATAGTGAAGTTTTAGGTTTTCTCAAAATAAAATACAGTAATAATCCAATAAGTATAGCATACACTCGTAGTTATGGGTAAGTCAAAGTACCAACACTTTGTTCGGAGGTGAATGAACTTTGACTTATTAATAAAATAATTTTGTCTTTGAAAGAAAAAAAAAAAGTTAAACAGACAAGAATTTGAGAAGCTTTTTTCATAGTGGGTGGTTATTCAGTTAATTTATTCTCTTCGAGTTAGTTGAAGAGATAAAATGTTTCATCTCTTCCGTAGTAATGCAACTAAATGACAATGATTGACTTAATTAGCTATTATTTAGTTCTATTATAGCTTATTGTAATATCCTCGTTATTATAATTTATAACCGTTAATTACTGAACAATCATCAGAATATGCCATAACAGCGTTGAAGAAAGTGGTAATGCCGTAAATAAATAAACAATTATTTTGGACCTATGGTGAAACGGTTTTGGCGTTGGTCGGTTTGTCCACCCGTTTTTTCTTTATCTTGGTAAACGATAACATTTTGAACGGTTCAGCATTGTTTTAAAATGGTTTGCCACTTTGAAAATATTTAATTGAAGCAAAACCAATTAGGAGTCATGGAATATATGTACATTATTTATGAGCTAGCAGCCGATTGGTCAACAAAGAGTGTTCAATAAATTACCATTTGAGATGCCGACCAATCTATGAGGGTATTTTAAGGCAAATATAAGGGTGAAGGATGAGTGTGATGAGTGGTAGTAATGAGTTATGAGCTGTAGTCTTGTTAAAAATTTAAGGTCATTCTTCCTGAATGGGCCAAATTAATAGCCCAATTACCAATGGAAATACAAGGACCAACGGCTTTACGACCCAAACCACGCAGGTGATGGTCTGATATGTCTAAACGATGGTGGGAGTTGATGCGGGTATCATCAGATGATCACTGAGACTATCTGCCGCAGACCTATATCATCCTCAAAACCTGACCTCCATGAAGTTGATTACAGGACTACGCCTCGAGTCCCAGCCATCACACATCCGATAGGCGACAGGTCGAATGTAACAATGGACATAAAGATCAGAATTTTAAGCTTGGAAGTTTGAACCGCATTACCTACAAGGAACGCGAGGACAGAAACCAGAACGTGCTCCGAGCTGCTGGAGGGAGTTGCAATATTGAAACTGAAAATAAACATCGAGTTCATGCAGCAGAAACCCAATCTGTGATTTGCTTTTCAATCCATGTTCGTATTTCCATCGTGTTATTTCACGAAAATAATATTTGCCAGTGATGAATGGCAAAATGTTGTTTTATCAGATATATGTTTATTTTTAAAGTGACGGAGATTTGTTCTAGTTGTTATTTAATTCATTTTATTAGCTGTCTGTCGCAAAGACCGTTTTGGGTTGATAGCTTCTGATCTGAAATTTTATACAACGAAAGTACAAATACGAACCACGAGAAAAGTGCGGCAGTACTTTTGGTAACCAGGACCTTTAAATCGGTAAAAACCAACAAGTTGTATTCTTTGTACCTGCTGCAAAGGCTCCGGTTTCATCGTTGTTAAAATACAAATACTGCTAAACGTTTCGACCTCGCTGTGGAGAGTCATCCCAGTATCTGGTTGACTGATCTGGCCGGTCGCCGTGACAGCCCCCGCCCACCACCGCTTGGTATATAAGAAGACACACGGCTGACCAATCCAGTCTCAGCCAGTTAACCAGCTACTGAGGATGATCACCAGCGAGGTCGAAACGTTTAGCAGTATTTGTATTCCAATCAGACGCGAAGTCCTCGAAAGCCTTAGATATTAAAGTTGTATTCTTTGTTTGAAGTTCTCGTTAACAGTGGTAGAATTTCTTAGGTTGAAGTATTACTAAATATTTTACGTATTTACTCGAGTGTCAAAAGTGAACACGTTTCGGAATTTTTAATCTGATCTTGTCTTCAGGTTGTTTTAGGGTGCTTTTCACTTGAAAACGAGATTAGATTCCAGATCTCGAAACGCCGTGTTCTTTTTGTTCACTAAAACCGTCTAAAATCATCCCTAATAATATTTCAACCTAGGGAGAGTTTAGACATCTTTAACGAATTTTATCGATCGACAAATCGTAAGTTTTAATCTCAATTTTGGATAGGCTTGTAGAAAGATAATTCAATGGTATATACTTCTTATTTGTTATAACCTTTAAAATAATTATTGGTCATTCGATAGGGTAGCTATAAAATGCGTACCGTACGACATTTCATCCCAAATATTTTGGGGTAAAGTAAAAAAACGTCGTTAAAACCCCAATCATGTTCAAATTACCCTAACTCTATGTTCCAAAACTCGCTTGAAAATGTCCGGTATTTCAAAGTTTGGATCGGGACTCGTTTCTGGGAAACTCTGCACTTTAAAGATTCTATTGGAAAACGTTTCAGATTTTTAACTTCAGGGGATGAACTCGTTTCTGGGACACTCTGTATAAAATATAAGGAATCTATTGGAAATCACAACTACGTGTCTCAAAACTCGTTTGAAAACGTTAAAAATTTTAAAGTACATACCATTTTTAGATACACCTGTACTTTTAATCTCTCTCGGAAACCACAAGTGATTGAGTAAGTATAACAGCTTGTTCCACAAGGACTGTGTTGTGTTAACTGTAGACTTGTCAGTGCACTTAATGTAATGTCAGTAATTCACTAGACAACATGGTAACTTACTTAATCCTGTCTCAACCTCTCAGCTGATTCTATAGTCGATACAAGTCGACATTTACAATACTTTGATTGAACTGTTACACTTGTCACTGCACTTAATGTGTCAGTAATTCACTAGACAACATGGTAACTTACTTAGTCCTGTCTCAACCTCTCAGCTGATTCTATAGTCGATACAAGTCGACATTTACAATACGATTGAACTGTTACACTGTCACTGCACTTAATGTAATGTCAGTAATTCACTAGACAACATGGTAACTTACTTAGTCCTGTTCTCAACCTCTCAGCTGATTCTATAGTCGATACAAGTTGACATTTTCACAATACAGATTTGAACTGTTATACTTGTCACTGCACTTGCATGTAATGTCAGTAATTCACTAGACAACATGG
This sequence comes from Matsumurasca onukii, assembly GCA_018831715.1. Taxonomy (NCBI): domain Eukaryota; kingdom Metazoa; phylum Arthropoda; class Insecta; order Hemiptera; family Cicadellidae; genus Matsumurasca; species Matsumurasca onukii. The sequence continues at coordinate 4,887,550 of CM032059.1, read as the reverse complement.
TAACTTTACTTCTAGTCCTGTTCTCAACCTCTCAGCTGATTCTATAGTCGATGTACAAGTCGACATTTACAATACTTTGATTGAACTGTTACACTTGTCACTGCACTTAATGTAATGTCAGTAATTCACTAGACAACATGGTAACTTACTTAGTCCTGTCTTCAACCTCAGCTGATTCTATAGTCGATACAAGTCGACATTTTTACAATACTTTTGATTGAACTGTTACACTTGTCACTGCACTTAATGTAATTCAGTAATTACTAGACAACATGGTAACTTAATAGTCCTGTCTCAACCTCTCAGTTGATTCTATAGTCGATACAAGCTTCATTTACAATACTTTTGATTGAACTGTTATACTTGTCAGTGCACTTAATGTCAGTAATTCACTAGACAACATGGTAACTTACTTTAGTCCCGTCTCAACCTCTCAGCTGATTCTATAGGTCGATACAAGTCGACATTTACAATACTTTGATTGAACTGTTATACTTGTCAGTGCACTTAATGTAATGTCAGTACCAATTAGACAACGGCATCCATTTTAGTCCTGTCTCAACTCCTCTCAGTTGATTCTATATAGTCGATACAAGTCGACATTTACAATACTTTGATTGAACTGTTACACTTTGTCACTGCACTTAATGTAATGTCAGTAATTCACTGACAACATGGTAACTTACTTAGTCCTGTCTCAACCTCTCAGCTGATTCTATAGTCGATACAAGTCGACATTTACAATACTTTGATTGAACTGTTACACTTACTGCACTTAATGTAATGTCAGTAATCACTAGACAACATGGTAACTTACTTAGTCCTGTCTCAACCTCTCAGCTGATTCTATAGTCGACAAGTCGACATTTACAATACTTTGATTGAACTGTTGACTTGTCACTGCACTTAATGTAATGTCAGTAATTCACTAGACAACATGGTAACTTACTTAGTCCTGTCTCAACCTCTCAGCTGATTCTATAGTCGATAAGCTTCGATTACTTACAATACTTTGATTGAACTGTTACACTTCACTGCACTTAATGTAATGTCAGTAATTCACTAGACAACATGGTAACTTACTTAGTCCTGTCTCAACCTCTCAGCTGATTCTATAGTCGATACAAGTCGATATTACATACTTTGATTGAACTGTTACACTTGTCACTGCACTTAATGTAATGTCAGTAATTCACTAGACAACATGGTAACTTACTTAGTCCTGTCTCAACCTCTCAGCTGATTCTATAGTCGATGTCGACATTTACAATACTTTGATTGAACTGTTACACTTGTCACTACTTAATGTAATGTCAGTAATTCACTAGACAACATGGTAACTTACTTAGTCCTGTCTCAACCTCTCAGCTGATTCTATAGTCGATACAAGTCGACTTACAATACTTTGATTGAACTGTTACACTTGTCACTGCACTTTTGTAATGTCAGTAATTCACTAGACAACATGGTAACTTACTTAGTCCTGTCTCAACCTCTCAGTTGATTCTATAGTCGATACAAGTCGACATTTACAATACTTTATTGAACTGTTAATTTTGTCACTGCACTTAATGTAATGTCAGTAATTCACTAGACAACATGGTAACTTACTTAGTCCTGTTCAACCTCTCAGCTGATTCTATAGTCGATACAAGTCGACATTTACAATACTTTGATTGAACTGTTACACTTTCACTGCACTTAATGTAATGTCAGTAATTCACTAGACAACATGGTAACTTACTTAGTCCTGTCTCAACCTCTCAGCTGATTCTATAGTCGATACAAGTCGACATTTACAATACTTTGATTGAACTGTTACACTTGTCACTGCACTTAATGTAATGTCAGTAATTCACTAGACAACATGGTAACTTACTTAGTCCTGTCTCAACCTCTCAGCTGATTCTATAGTCGATACAAGTCGACATTTACAATACTTTGATTGAACTGTTACACTTGTCAGTGCACTTAATGTAATGTCAGTAATTCACTAGATGGTAACTTACTTAGTCCTGTCTCAACCTCTCAGCTGATTCTATAGTCGATACAAGTCGACATTTACAATACTTTGATTGAACTGTTACACTTGTCACTGCACTTAATGTAATGTCAGTAATTCACTAGACAACATGGTAACTTACTTAGTCCTGTCTCAACCTCTCAGCTGATTCTATAGTCGATACAAGTCGACATTTACAATACTTTGATTGAACTGTTACTTGTCACTGCACTTAATGTAATGTCAGTAATTCACTAGACAACATGGTAACTTACTTAGTCCTGTCTCAACCTCTCAGCTGATTCTATAGTCGATACAAGTCGACATTTACAATACTTTGATTGAACTGTTACACTTGTCACTGCACTTAATGTAATGTCAGTAATTCACTAGACAACATGGTAACTTACTTAGTCCTGTCTCAACCTCTCAGCTGATTCTATAGTCGATACAAGTCGACATTTACAATACTTTGATTGAACTGTTACACTTGTCACTGCACTTAATGTAATGTCAGTAATTCACTAGACAACATGGTAACTTACTTAGTCCTGTCTCAACCTCTCAGCTGATTCTATAGTCGATACAAGTCGACATTTACAATACTTTGATTGAACTGTTATACTTGTCAGCACTTAATGTAATGTCAGTAATTCACTAGACAACATGGTAACTTACTTAGTCCTGTCTCAAACCTCTCAGCTGATTCTATAGTCGATACAAGTCGACATTTACAATACTTTGATTGAACTGTTACACTTGTCACTGCACTTAATGTAATGTCAGTAATTCACTAGACAACATGGTAACTTACTTAGTCCTGTCTCAACCTCTCAGCTGATTTATAGTCGATACAAGTCGACATTTACAATACTTGATTGAACTGTTAGACTTGTCACTGCACTTAATATAATGTCAGTAATTCACTAGACAACATGGTAAATTACTTAGTCCTGTCTCAACCTCTCAGCTAGGATTTTTCCATCGTTAATTTTCAAGAAGAACACGAAGTCTCAGGATCTGAATATGATTCCCGTCGTCAGGAGAAAATTAACCTAAATTATAATAAAAACATTATAACAAAGCTAGCCGAAAGTAATCTGAAAGTGTAAGCGAGTAAAATACACAACCAAACAATATGCGTCTTCGTATGTCTTTTACAAATTAAATATAAAATTAACTAACCACACAGGACATATACACGTAAATAAACTAATCATGTCCACGGTCGGTGACAGCTACCAATTTACTGGCTGGCTGGGAGGAGCGGACAACCAATCACAAAAACCAGACTGTCCCCATTTTGCACAGCCATGCTGTGGCGTGATGGTGGCCAATGAGGGGCGTGGAACATAGGCGCTAGGTAAAATAAACAACGGAAAGAAAATAAATGTAAACATTGTAAAAACTTAATTTGAATTCATATCTCGGTCAGAAACCAAAATGGATTGGAAGGCCTTATTCAAGAGATATTTTTTAATTTTTATACAAACAATTTTCCTTCTTCTAGATTCAAGTGACCGAGAGTTTTTTAAAGGTCTTGAGGATGTTCGTACATACTATTTCGTATAAAATATGACTGTAGCACAATCAATGTTTATTATTAATTATAAATCTTACAGGTCGTATCGTTTGATAAATAGTCAATTATAATACATTATTTTTGAAACAAAAACGAAACTTAGAGAGTAGTCTTCTTTCAAAAGTATTTCAGTTCGGTCTTCTAAGTAATTTGACCTCCGCCACTATTATGAATTATAAATTTAGCAAAGACTTTTCAGTTTGAAGACATTTTTATAGATCTACTGATTAACGTTTTATCACAACCAAGTCACGGACAAAATGTCTTATTTGTTCTTACAATTTAATTTTTCACCTATACGAGTTCACAAAAGGTTGGTTCGTAAGTGCTAATCAACAATTAAAATCAACCTATGCTTGTGAAATCTAACTTACTCATATCTTCAAGTCTCTGTTGATTTCATATGGGTCGACTACACTCCCAAACAATATTTCACACATTTCGCACTATCTCATCGCAAACTTTTCTTTAAATTTCGTTGTTTATGGAAATTAATTGACAACATTGGAAATAAGTTGACAGTAAGTGACCGTTGAAAACTATATACCATCCTGTATATTGTAAATAACTAAAATACTAGTTCAGTTGGTCGTAGAAAACATTTGGCATGCTACACATGAAGCGTTAAATTAAAGTTTGAACAAGTTTCTGAGCTCGTTAAACAACGCCAAATATTTACTGCATAGAGAAACAACCACTCTTCTGTTGTGTGTTTGCTTTTAAACATACCGTTGTTTTGTTTTTAGCATGTATCAACTTCCAAAACTATTTTAAGTTTATATATTTGTTTCCTGCATTTAAATTTCATTACGAGAGAAAGACAAAATATATTGTTTTTCTACGTAGATTTTTTTCGAACTCTAGGAGTACTACCTAGAAATATATATTCATTGACCTAGAACCGGAACCATGGGACTCGTGGCGTGGTCCTGTAATCCAGCTTCATGGAAGTCAGGTTTTGAGGATGATATAGGTCTAAAGCGGCTCAGATAGTCTCAGTGATCATCTGATGATACCCGCATCAACTACCACCATTGTTTAGACATATCAGACCATCACCTGCGTGGTTCGGAAGTCACGTTAAGCCGTTGGTCCTTGTATTTTCATTGGTCATTGGGCTATTAATTAATGACCCATTCTAAGGAAGAGTCGGCTTTAGTTTGCAACAAAGCTACACCTCATAACTCATTACTACCACTCATCACACTCGTCTTCACCACATATTTGCCTTAAAATACCCTCATGAGAGTGGTCGGCATCTCAAATAGTGATTTAGTGATTTAATGATATATTCATTTTACATGTTGCTTAAAATATAAAAATAAATAAATGCATGAATGCAGCTTCTCTTTATAGTGATGGACTTTCTTCGTCAATAGTCTTCGTCTATAAATCATACCTCCAATAGGTGAGGTGTATCGCGAATTTGCTCAGAAATGTCCTTGAATCATTACGCCAAGATGGGTTGGATCTTTTGTTTAAGTATCTGAAATAATATAAAAAAACGTAAAACCGCTCCATGTTTTTCTTAAGTTGTGAAAAGCCGAGAAAGAAAAGAACAATATTCGTGAAAATGAAGGCTTTGGTATACTTAGAATACTGAGGATTTGAAGAAAAATTGAATTATTGCATAAACTAAAATGATGAAACACAAAATTGAGAAATTCAAACACAGAACATGCTACGGTGTTAGTTAAAATATTCTCTACGCAGTCAAAACCAATTTGCTTAATTACTAACGGAAAGTTAACGTTAAAATATTATTACGGTCGTTTTCTATCGTTTTAGTTAACAAAAGTTACACGACGTTTCGAGATCTGGCATTGACTTTCAAGGGAAGTAACCAAAACATTACATTACGCAAGCTGGCCGATTTGAATCAGCGCAGCCAGTCATCAACCACCAAATAACCCTATTATTTATTTAAACCTATCAATATTAATAGGTTTAAGGGATAAAATTGAGGTTATTTTGTGGTTAATGACTGGTCAGTTTGCGCTGGTTACTTTTACGCTAGCTCTTTTCGTAATGATTTGTGTTATTTTAAGTTACCTTCACCAGAAGACGGGTTGAATCTAAATCACGAAACGTCGTGTACTTTTTGTTTACTCAAACACGATAAAAAACGTCCTTAATAATATTTCAATTTCAGAAATTGTACCATCGTCGAAAACAAACTTTAAACTAAAAGAAATTTACTTAATACTGTACTAACGGTAACAAAATTTAATGACAATGCAGCCTTTGTTTGGTTTTCTGGTCGTCTCCAAGTAAGCCAAGAACACATAACTCATTACTACCACTCATCACACTCATCCTTCACCACATATTTGCCTTAAATACCCTCATGAGAGTGGTCGGCATCTCAAATAGTGATTTAGTGATAGTGATATCATCGTTGTGAGATCTGCATAATATTTTAAAACAATTGAAGTACACAAAGGGAAACCACGGCATTGTATTCAAACAACGCTTAACCAGACGCGCGTGTACTTTCTTACATATGCCTGCAATGTTTACAGGACAGGTGGTGAAGCTACTCTCTGGTTTTGACTTAGCAGAGTCGTGCGTGTTAAATATGTACACCTCTGCAGTACACTTTGCAGGTTTCACGCAACTCTACCTGCGTCCACTTCTTTCAGACATGTGTGTACACTGAAACAGCTGTTGTGTTTGGGAAGATTATGTAATCAATGTATTGTTTTTAAGTATTTTTCGTTTTGAATGGAACTTATTGGTGTGATTCTAATGACGCAGTTTTCTGATAGAATGAATAAGACTTTAAACTACTATTATAACGTTATTTTGAGTCAAATGTTATTTAGTATTACATCGAAAAGTCAAGTTTGAACAAATGATTTGACCTGATAAAATAAGTTAATTTAAATCTATAAAGGTTAAGAGTGTTACATTAGAAAGGTAAAAAAGGTAAAATTTGTTTAACGAGGCAAAGCTAGGACTAAAAAGTCCTCTCTACCACTCAACCTCGATATTTACCTAGCGTTACCGTATAGTCACTTTACAAATTGTAAGTGGTTACTGCGGGATCGAACCTGCACCACCGGAGGATGAGCTCCGGAGTCGCGCACGATACCAAACCGCCACGGATCCGCTGAACTGTTCAGAATAGATAATTGTCGTGTTTAAAAAGACCGAAACAGGCGTTAGCCAAATATTTGTCAGTCTGTTTGTAATATTTCTTCTAAAGAAATACTGCACATTCACGAGTAAAACTTTAGGAAGTTGTCAAGTGCATTTGATGCCAAATGAAATGGTTCTGCATAGTTTAGAAACAAAACGGCAGTAGATTAAGGACAGTATTTTGAGCTGTTTTCTGACAATGTGGTAATTTTTGTAGTTTAATCACTTGAAAACTGTAGCACAAGATAAATGAATCTTCAGAGAGTGGTCAAGTCACTTCGCCGAGCGTGTATATGTGCTAGACTTCAATCAAAGACTTTATACAGACAAAACCTTATAGACTGGTTTGCACTGCTCGGAGTGTCTTATGATACCTTAAATGGTCGTACACTTTTTAAAGTCCACCATTAGTGCACTAAACGCCGGTGTTGTTGAAGATATTGTGTTGAAGTCAACAAGAAGATGACACAAAAGAAGAAGAAGAAATGTTGAAGAAAGAAGGATCACGGCACAATGGCACAAAATCTAAGTGAATCTTCCCAGAAAAAGTCCGCTGGGCGCCTCTGACCACTTAGGCCAATCACATAGAAGTGGGCGTGGCTTTAAAATAATATTTCGTGAAGATTGGGCGATTGACAGTCCACGTGGATTTGACGACTCACTGTCAATTATTGACAGTGTTACAACCAACTTTATTAGTACAATTATACTGAATTGGAACAGCCAGAGGGCAGGAAATAAAACGCAACTTGGTGAGAAAATTATGTTCGCCAGACGAACGAAAAAATGACTTTAAGTTTCCGAATGAAAGGCTATTAGGATAAAGATTGAGCTCTAAAAATTATGTTATTTAAAAATGCTTGAAAACATGAATATTGTCTACACTTACATACACGGTACTAATGAACCCGTGTAGTTTATATAAGTCAAGAGTCAGCTTATATAATGTGGCAACGCCAGTGAAAGGTCTTGCTCAGCCCTTGTCCTTTATTACAGCTTTCTTTGTGTGAACTTGACAAATAATTAGAGACCTCAGAAGCAGTTGCTGTAGTTTCCTCGTTAAATATTTGTTTTGTCTCTGTTCAGTTGTGTATTATTTAATTAAAAGCAATTTTGGCGTGAACGTGCGGAAAAGTCGGATGTTTCCTGTTTAATGATGTGTATGCGTTGAGCGGCCCCGTGGCGGGTTAAAATCGTGCGCGACTCCGGAGCTGATCACTCCGCTGGCGTGGGTTCGATCCCCGCAGTCACCACTTTCATTTGTAATGTGACTCTACGGCAACGCTAGGAAAAGGTTGTGGTTGAGTGGTAGAGGGGACTTTGTAGTTCTAACTGGGCCTCGTTAAACCAGACAAACTTTACTATGTTTTATGCGTTCATCACTATTGTATTTTATACACATGTACACGTATCTACGTTGTTAGAAATTAATGGTTTGATTTAAACGAAACGTCACTTAGGTAAAACTAAAGGATCGGTTATGATTACCAAAGATAATGTTGTGATAAGTAGATAGAGCACAGATGCCGAATGGGTTAGGCAGGAAAATCAACATAGTTGCGACAGCCCAAGCACCGATAGTGGTCATCGCTAATGAAATTAAAACCAGCTCTATTTTGAAAGGAACACAGAGGCCCTAAATGGAAAAACGTCAAAGGTTAACTTCAATCTGAAATGAATTGAAAAAGGCCGGAAATGGAAACATGAGATCAAAGAACACAGTCAAGTTTAGTACAAAGAGGCATATTGCGTTAATGTGTATAACCAAAGATAATGTAATGGTAGGTAGATTGCGCATACATGCCACGTGGCTGAGGTGGGAAAATCAACATAGCTGCAGCAGCCCAAGCACAGATAGCGCTACGAGCGCTTCCATCTCGTCGCCTTTCTCCTCGGCTCGACACTCGTTTGTTCGATTCGAAGAACGTACCAAATCGTGTGATTCGAGAGAACGTACAAACTGAGTGTTCGTCACTGCCGAAAATCGCACGAACTGGACTCGAACGAGCATGTGGAGTCGAGGGGAGGAAGACGGCAAAATGGCAGCGCTCGCAGCGCTATCTGTGGTTGGGCTGCCGAACTATGTTGATTTTTCTGCCTCAGCCATGCGGCACCTATGCGCTATCTACCTACCATAACATAATCTCTGGTATAAACAATGTTTGACATAAATAACAGTTTGTGGATAGTTAAAATTACGTATGTTTGTATAGACGTTTTCAATTTTATTTATTAACCTGATAAATATGTTTGTTTTACAGGGTGAGCCTTAACTCTCGAACATATATTTTAAAGTATGTTTTCTAGGCCTACGAAAATTCTGAATGTAATTATGAAAAGTCTTTAAATTCACAGTTAATCTTACAGTCGCCATTTTGTATTTGTGTTTTATTTTTTTATATCTGAAAACTAGTTATACTTATATACTGAAACTTAGTACATACTGTAAAAGTAGTCAAACAAAGCTAGGGGGAAAATAATGAATAAATTTCAATGAATACAAAGACAAATGAATAGGCCGTAATAATCACAATTTTAATAAAAATTTGAAATTTAAAATTTTTTAAGTAAGTTGTGTAACACATCTATCTGCGTACAGTGTAATAAAATCAATTTATAATATTGAAGTTGTGTGGGAAAATGTTTATCTAAATCTGGTTTTGACATACGTGACCGTTTAAAACACAAATAACATCAACTTGTTTGCACAATATTAAAACTTTAAGTACATTATTTTTTCCAATACATAAACACACATCTGTACAAATAAATACGAGTATAGCTTTTAACATTTAATTCAATTTTGTCATTAGCCCAAAAACAATACTTGAAAATATTCTCAGAGATACCCTCTGCATTCATGTATTGTAACGTTTTCTACATAAAAGACCTGTTTCCTTTACATACAGGATGTAACTTTACTCTTTAGGTTCCACCGGCTAAACTTGGCAGTAACCAGGGCATGTTTAGCTAACGACCCCAGTAAGTTTACCTTGTTACTTTTAACAAGGTCTCCCTAAGAAACACTGACTGTTTAATAGCTTTTAGTGATAAACATACACAAACTTTGATGAGTTTATTACGTTTGCTTTTATGAGACCACGACCAAAGTAGTGCAATAATTGTTCAAAAAATTATATTGTATTGTGCGTTTAAAGCATTATATGTTTTAATACTTCGATTGAGCTAATCCACAGAACTCCGAAGCTTGAGGTTACGTTTCATCTCCCGCGATTGGGTGTTGCACCTCAAGTTACAAATATATTTCAGATTGCTCATACGAGAATTGTGGTGGTGGTTCATAAAGTTTATTTTACCCAAGAATTAGTAAAATTTCTCAAAATCTTCCTCGTATATAGACAGTACGGAGCTTGCACAGATAGCACTAAGTAACTTGCTGTGTTATCTATTGTACAACGTCATTACGTTGAAAGCTTAGTTCAACCAACAGATTAAGTGACTACTACCGTCTGTTAAGAGGCTATTGAGATGTTGCCAGCGATATTGGCATGAGCTTGCATAGATAGCACTAAGTAACTTGCTGTGTTATCTATTGTACCGTCATTACGTTGAAAGCTTAGTTCAACCAACAGATTAAGTAGACTACACTACCGTCTGTTAAGAGGCTATTGAGATGTTGCCAGTGATATTGGCGTTAGAAATAGAGCTATTCATTTCTATCAATTCAGTGAAACGAAATGTCGGAGCTACTCAACACTTCTTAAGTCAAATGGCAAAACTTTATAAATGTATAACCCTGTTCTGCTGCATTTCTGTTCGATTATCGAACGGCACAAGCTTGCATTTTGTAATAAATTTATCGAATTTCTTTGAAAATGAGATATTCATGTCACAGCAATAGTAAGATCCAGCCCCGGGACCGCAATGAGCCTACAATCCAGACCTCCAGAACACGCTTTCAGTGTTTTTTTTCAAAACTTTATATATACGTATGTATTTTCGGGGTTCTATCTCGGGCTATCGCATTTGTGTCCGATTTCGCCACCAACAATGTTCATTTCGGTAAATATCTCGGTCGAGTTTGTTGAACCTGCAAAATCAAACTACCGGAACTCTCCTTTGGCATTTTCACCAAAAAGGTGTTTTAATTCCATTCAAAATAGGAAGTTTTGTCCGACTTTGCTGATGTAAATAGTTATAAATATTGTTATTATACATCAACATAATTAAAATTATGAAAACTGCGCAATTTCAAAGTGGCGGCAAAAAAAATGATTTAATAGGATCCACGAAAATGCTTGGGGTTACCGTTGATCAGGGTTTTAAAACAGAGTTCAAAACGCATAAAAATAAAAGTCCGAGCTCCAAAATACTCTGGAACCTCCTTTATTTCAGATTATTAAAATAAGCAAACATACTGAACCATTCAAATAACCTGATTACAAGAGGTACTTCACCTCTCACGAAAATAACAAATATTCGGCTAACATTGTCTTATTCATACGAACTGGTACAAATCCTCAAACCAGTTTGATCAAAGACAATGTTACGGTAGGTAGATAGTGCATGGATGCCGCATGGATGAGGCAGGAAACCTAATATAGTTAGCAGCCAACGCACAGAGCGCCTGAGCGCTGCCGTCTCTATTCGTTTTCTCCCCTCTCCGTTGGCTTTGTATGCTCGAGTTTGTCCGATGTCGATGACTAAATCGTGTGATTTTCGAGACCAAACGAAAATATGCACAGTGGCTCTCACTGGAGGTTCATAAAAGAATTCTCCCACAGCGTTGTCAGTGCTTTGGCTGCCGCAATGTAGATTTCGAGCGCTGTCGTTCACCGTTTATCTCCTCCTCGGCTCCAAATGTTCGAGTTCGTCCATGTAGATGACTTAAATGTGACCAAATCGTGTATTTTCGAGAACAAATAACTTGAGCTCAGTGGCTCTTTTCACTGAGGTTTACATAGTTAATTCTCTCACAGAGCCATTATGCTTTGGCTGTTGCAAATGTAGATTTTCGAGCGCTGCTGTCCATATATCTTCCTCGGCTCCAAATGTTCGTTTGTCCTATTTCGATGATTCTAGTCAGATAACCGTGTATCTTGAGAGAACAAAATGAACTCTGAGCGTCAGTGGCTCTCTACTTGAGGTTCATAAAAGAATTTCTCTCATAGCGATATCAGTGCTTTGGCTGCCGTTTCTCCCTCCCTTTGGCTCCGCATATGCTCGAGTTTGTCCTATGAAGATGACTTTAAAAGGTGACCTAAATCGTGTGATTTTCGCTAATAACCGAACTTGTAATGTCCATGACCTTAAGACTTTTAAAAAGAATTCTGCAGCAATATGTGCTTGGCTTCCTACGCTGAGCTTCCTGTCTCAGCCATCTAGTAACTATGCATACCACCTTTTAACATTGTCTGACCTGTCCACTTGAGGTTGCATATTAACTCAAGTAAGTTTTATACAAGAATTTGGAGGTACAACTCTTCTGTTAAAAATAATTGTTTTTTTTTTTCGACTTGGCTAATGCAAATGTGTGTTTGTAAACAACTTTGACTTGGCATTTGTATCAATGCGATATCTACCTGCCATAACTTGTCTTTGGTTTTATCAAGACAAGGTTGTTTTACTACAGTTAAGCCACAGTGTTTATAGTAGCATGCTACATTAGAACAACGTCTTTAAGGTAAAACCAGGAAATTCCCAGACCCCGCCTTAATGACGTATTCATTATTCATTAGTTCTTGGAGGCAAATCTTGTTCTCAAGGCACAACCTTTTACTCCCCTTTGTGAAAACTTTATACACATTGTTTCTTGTTGCAAATTAGGTTTTGATTGAGTATTTTGTTACTTAAGGGTCCGCCTGGGAGAGTTGCCGTTGCAGAGGTTTGCAAAAAATAAATGGAGACTTAAGTATTAATGCTATTTTGACGAAACAACTCTAAGTGAAAGTTAAGGCCTATTATAAAGGTTTACTTGTACTGTAGTTAATTTTAAAAATGAATTTTAGTTTTATGCCATTAACGGTTGAAGTTAAAAAATATAGAGTGTTTTAAGACCTTATTTATTAAGCCAAAAATAGTCATGGTAATCAAAAGTCTCAGAGACAAAACAAATAAACTCTTTCTGTACATGTGCCAACATATCCGAATTTAACCTTCATAAAAGCGCTATTTAATTTCTACGAACCTTGCAAGCGAAGGTTTTGTGAGTTAGGCAGCATCAGTTGAAATAAAAGTCAGTTGTTAACAAGTTAAGTGCACGGTGTCATGTGTTCCTTAGGCGGACGAACTCAGCCTTTCTGCGGTGACCACCGAGGCAAACCTCTAATTTACAACTCTTAAGATACATATCCAAACAGAATTCTTTAGGCGTAAATTCTGGTGGATCACGTATCTGGATAGAGAGTTGGACAATCATCCAAGTCCTCTGCGATAACAAAAAGGCGTTGTGGTAGGTAGATTACTTATAGATTCCGATACAGAAAATCAATATAGTTGCGGCAGCTGAAGAACAAATAGCACATAGAAAGAAAGACTTGAAGAGACGGCAGCGCTCGAAATCAACACATTTGCAGCAGCCAAAGCACAGATAGCGCTGTGAGAAAATTATTTTAAGAACCTCAAGTAGAGATTACCATTTTGTCAGTTCATTTGTTCTCGAAAATCGCACGATTTAGCCTTACGACATTGGATAAACTGGAGCATGTGGTGCCGAGGGGCGGGGAGAAGGACGGGAGATACGAAGCGCTCACAGCACTCTGTGCTTGGGCTGCCGAACTATTGATTTCTGCCTTAATCATGTGGGCATCTATACGCAATCTACTTACCATATACTATCTTTGGGGTTAATTAGACAAGTACATGATCTACGCAACTTATCTAAAACGCCATGATTAAAGCGAATTTCCTGCGTCATTTGTTACTCTAATTGTTAATTGTAACATTAATCTGCTATGCTTCGGTCTCAGACTTTACGTGCTCTACTGCAGTTTTAATACATATCATGAAGGCGTTCCATACCACTATTTAGCAATAAATCGTTTTGCCCACCATTCTGAAACGACTAAAAGATATTAATATAATTTCTTAGGATACCGTTAGTTAGTATACATTATAAAAGTACATATTTATTTTAACTCATCAAAACCAGATGGTTTATACAGATTTTTTTATCATTAAACCCATTTGCTTTTGCAAAATTTCCACCCGATAAAGGGACTTCGGTATTCCGATGTTGCAGGCTAACAACGACCGAGATATTTACAAACTAACCTCTTGTACTACATTGAATGAAAATCAGAAAAAAAGAACTTTATCACATTCTCATACATATGTACGAGTATGTACAGTCTTTTATAAATGTTCAAAATATCTAGTGTCTTGATCGGTACTTTTCGAGGTTCTGTTCTAGGTCTAACCATGTTGACGACATGAAAAGACGCTTTCTAAATAAAATAAATTAATATAATAATTAATAATTTACTAATAGTTTATTAATGTAAATAGTTTGCTAATCAAATTTACTGTAACATTTGTAAATTTGACCGGGACCTGTGGTCACCGTAATCCAGCTTCATGGAGGTCAGGTTTTGAGGATAATATAGGCTCCAGCGGCTAAGATAGTCTCAGTGATCATCTGATGATTCGCATCACCCCACCATCGTTACATATTAGACCATCACCTGCATGGTTCGGTTTCAGGTTAAACCGTTGGTCCTACTCATTGGTAATTGGGCTATTAATTAACGACCCATTCTAAGGAAGACGGCTCTTAGTTTGTAACAAGACTACACCCTAAACTCATTACTACCACTCATCACACTCATACTACCACATATTTAAAGCCTTAAAATACCCCTCATGAGAGTGGCCGGCATCTCAAATAGTGATTTAGTGATTGTTTCACGTGTTATTACACCTATAACGCCTTGTTCTTTTCACTAGATACACATTAGACAATGACATGTCAGAGCGTTTGCAGTTAGTTACATTAAATTATGAAAGATTGCAAAATAAATGCTTAGTGAAGTCTCATTAGCATTCTCATTACTTAAGCTTTTAAGCTCTAACAATCTCATAGTTCCGTCATGAATATTTAATTTCAATCGAATGTTATATAAACATACGGTCAACATCGCATTGTTTCAAAAATTATTGAGTACATTGGCAACAGTTTGAGTGTAGACTTTGGAAGTGAAAAGCAAAGAAGTAAATACGAGTAGGTGATAGGTGAGAATCACTTTCTGCCATCTGCTCAAGAAAACAGATGATAGTAACATTTCATCCACTGTCAGACAGCTGTAACACACACACACACACACACGCTTTACTCACAGCTGATATTCAACAGTTGTTGTATCCTACAAGGTATTGTTCGTTGTCTTTCTGCACAGTTTCAGTTCGTCTCTGTAATGTTTATGAAATATAACCGTTCGATGTAAAACTTGAGTAGAGTACACTTGATTTGAATGTTTTACAAATGTACCTAGTTTATTTCAAATATCGCGTTAGAATGTTGTTTGTTTCAAAATTGTGAATTAAATAAGAATATTAAAGCACTGTTTTCTTTTTTTTTTTTTTATTTGTTGCGTTGGTAGAAATATTTACCTTGAACTACCTTGGAATAAACCTGGCCGACTCTTAATCAGCGACCAATGCAAGCAATTTCCATTGCAATGCGTTACTCTAACTAAAACAGCCTCATTTCAACCTTCTGCTTCAGCTGTTCGTCCTCTATAATCATCGGCATTACAAGGCTGTTCACTACGCTCACAGCTTCGTCTTCAGCCTCAGTTTTTCGTGCCATTTTGTTGCACCTTTTAGTACATGTCATGAAGGTAAATGTATGTCCAAATTTCGGACTATCTTTTCCGTTGTGATAAGAAAAGTTATTATTGATAACCAGATTATAAGAGGCAACACAAAACAGTTGCTGATTTTAAAAGCCATCAAAATCAGATGAAATGTCCATATGTTTAGATAATTGAATTGTAAAAACCCCTCCTTCCACCCCCACCAAAAAAGGGACTTCCGGATTTGGCTACCTGACGAACGTGATTAAAACGTTTACTAAATAAAGATTAAATTTCCTGAAAAATAAAAAATATGTGATTTGTAGAGAGCTTACATATATACAATGCATATTATAATGTTTGAAAAGTCCTCAAAAGGTGTTTATTCAGTCAATCAATATTGGTGCTCATTTAATAGCCCGTTGTCTACGCCTATTGGACGGCATGAATATTTCTCTGTTTCCAAAGGTACCACGGTAAACTTTTTAAATCTTTAGAGTTTTTTGACACTTATACGGAAACATGATTCTTATAACGTCAAAGGAAACACCCGGTCTCACAGACCGCTATCATTACTAAAGCTCTTTCTTGTGGTGTATAAGGCATAATAACACAAAACATGGAAACACAAAAGAAAAGATGTATTGTGGTAAATCAAAATGACACTTTACAGCATATACAGTTATTATAAAATAAAATATTGTACTGCAATAAAGAAACTAGTATACATCAGCCGTTTAGTTGGGATATTGGTGCATTAAATGTTTAAGTAAAATGTAGCTATATTGTATTTAGCATGTATTGTACATTTAAAAAGTTAGATAACATATTATAAAAACTACTAACTAATATTATTGCTAACCCTTCCCTTCTAAAAAATATATTGTTGATAGTTTCAACTCAAAAAGCACCAATTGTTGCAGCTATGTTTACTTGCACGTATCTCTGGTACAGCTTACACAAAGCTTTCGACTGCAGTCAAAGTCTAGGCATACGGCCTTTTTGCACATTACACACATGTATGCTGTTTTTCTTTTCTTTTCATACGGACATGAACTACACGTTTTGCGTTGAGGCAGTTTGTCAGTAGGTAGTTCTTGTGGTTGTTGACCTCTTTGCTGCTGTGGCAACCCCTGAAAAGCCCCAAAAGTTAAATAGCATACGTGACAAATAGCACTAAATTGTAGCAAAAGAAAATTTAAATAATTTACATATTCATAATAAATAATCAAAGTTTAAATAGTTCAAAATCTTGATGTCAAATTAAATTGTTATAGATTCGTTACTATTTACTAACGTGTTAATTTGTACCCACCTGCTGTTCATCTTGATTTCTGGGCTGACGTTGCTGCTGCTGCTGTCCTTCTGTCCTGGAAGGTTTTGCCTCTTTCAAGACATTTTCAATGTTGGCTTTGAGCTCCTTTGGTAGGTTCATCGTGTCTTGGAGTCTTCTCTGAAGGTGTGGTGTTATCAACTCATATCCTAATTGTTTGATGAAGTCGAACCTCTTCATCACTGGACTGTCTTTGTGGCTTAAATACGCTATAAAGGAGTTCACACATCCAATGTTCAGCATCCTATAAAATACAGCAAGGGGCCATCGCCTTGTTTTTCTGTTGCATGTAAATATAGCGCACTTCATGTCTAACAGATCCACTCCGCACTTTTGTTTGTTGTAATAACAAATGATCTCTGGCTTCTTCTTTGCTTCGTCTGTTTGAACCGAATGGTGCATAGTTGATGTCAACAATACAGCTCTGTTCTTTTTGGGAACAAAACTGATTAGGGTTACTTGACCTCTGAACCCATACAAAGTGGACCCGATTGCTCTTCTTGGGGATGGAAGGAATTCCTCTGGTACCATTTTTTTGTCCTTCCTTACAGTTCCAACGTACGTAAGCTTTCTCTTCGTTAATTCATCGATTGCTTCAATGGATGTAAACCAATTATCTGCAGTGACGTTTCGGTTTGACCCTTCAATAGGTTTGCAGACGTGAACAAGTGCTTGTGTTGGAACACTAAGTTTCTTTTCACTAATTGTCAAGGTTGCCCCATCACTGTCCTTTCCGGAATATATGTACGCGTTGAGCAAGTAAGATGTTCTTGCGTCTGCTAGGCACATTACCTTCAGTCCGTACTTCTTCGGTTTCTTAGGCATATAAACCTTAAAACCGCATCTTCCTCTAAACGGAATCAGCATCTCATCAACAGTTGTCTCTGATGACACACAGTAGATGCTTTGAGAGTTTGAGATGAACTTATTGAAAATCTCGGATATTGCTGCAGCCTTATCGACTTCTTTTCTCTCAGCTCTAGTATTGCAGTCATCAAACCTCAAGCAAGCTATAAGAACCCCATAACGTTTTTCTGACAAGGTGGCTACAAACACTGGTCGGCTGCACGGATCTTTCGCAAATAAAGATTCTATCTTCTCGTCATTCGATTTCACAACTGATGACATGACCAGTAGACCAATCAGGGCATTCATCTCAATGTTGTCGGTATCCCTATAGTTACTCTTCGCCGTCTTCTCCCCTAACTTTTCTCGAGCATTGCGCAACTTCACGTTAGTATTTTCTACTATTTGGCTGATGATTTCGTCATCAAAAAGTAGTTTCCACATATCAGCTTTTGTTGGGTTATTACCCAAAAGTCTAGCACGCCCTCGTAAACCAGGCAGACCAGTCCTAACTATGTTTCTTTCAGGCACCCTAACCTGAGTCGTAGGAGCTTTACTGCTCCAAGCATTAGGAGGACCAAATTCTTGTTTTTTCATCCTTTCTACGTAATAATCAGGCAAGGTATTTGTTGCATCTTCCAATTCTTTCTTAAAACTTCGTGTTCATCATCAGTTCCATGTTCACTCTCACTGGAAGACGAGAATAGATCTTGGTAAAACTTCTACATTAGGTAAAACATAATCGGATCTGTTCGAGTCATCCACTTCGTCGGAGCTCGATCCATTTAGTTCATCATCATCGTTGTTTAGCAGCCTTTGAATTCTATCACAGTAATCAGGATCAGTTGGACGAAGCGGGCGTGACATAGCGATACACTTTTAGTTCACAAATATTACTTTATAGTAAAAAATATAAATATAACGGCAATAGAAACACCGGTCTCACATGTCCAAATCACACTAAAAGAAACACACGGTCTGACAGACTGCTACTTAAATAACGTAAGTGGAAACACCCGGTCTCACAGACCGCCTAAGTTTTGACAAGTAATACACTACAGCCAAGCAACGCGGCGGAACTGAACGAAAACCGGTTTGCGTTGTAGGGTAGGGGGAGGGAGGCAGCTACCATGGAGGGAGGAATTCCCGCACACTCAGAGTAGCCACTGTGACAAACTGCATACCCTTAGGTCTGTGGAGA
>CM032059.1:4837776-4868592 GCA_018831715.1 Matsumurasca onukii | reverse complement strand
TCGTTAGTTGTTACATCATTATGCCTCAAAGTCAAAAATAACTTTAATGTTATTTTGTCATCAATGATACAGTATTTAGCTCGAGTGGTAATAAACTGCATGGACTAAAAATAACAACAAACAAACTGTATTGGAAATCATATAAAATACACAGTTAGGCTTTAGAATCCTCACTAAATACCACCAACCATGAGATAACAATAATAAATACAAAAATTGAAGTTAATTGTTAAAATTAACAAAGGAAAAGATGAACAAAAAAGTACTGTATTCAAATAGAATATACATAGGTCAACATAATATAACATGCAGTCTAATGAATATATATGTACAAAAGATTTAATTTATGACCCTATTGAGTTAAGCTTATTTCCTTTCGGTTATCCTTATGAGGGATAATTATTAATTAACAACGTTCAAATCCTAACACATTGAATATCATTTATAATTGGCCCTTGAACATCATCCGGTAAACACTTACAACAACATTAATTATAATTTTGAAGAAAAATATATTTATAATTAAAGGTTTAAAACTTAAATATAAAAAACCAACTTCAAAATTATTATTTTGGTGTAATTATTTAAAATGTTCTAGCAAATGTAATTTTATAATAAACCAAATATATTTGATGTTTAAAACGTAAAATTAATGTCTTAAGAGTGTATTAAGTATCTAGTAAACAATATTCAGTAAGTAAATCGTATTATCACAACATAAACTTGACATTATCAGCGAATTTCTGTTAGTAAATGAACTATTAACACCATCAGAATGGTAAGATCGAGACCCGGGTCTATAAAATGAGCGCAAATCCTGACCCAAGAACACGTTTTGAACAATTTTCATAATTTTACGTATATACAGGGTTATTACAAATGATGTTCCTGATTTTGATCATAAATATTACTGGGCAAATTTGCTTTTAGACTATTTTAATTAGTACCATTGGAAAGAAAAACTCATTAAACTTTATTTTTAATGATTTGGGTGCGTGTCTGCTATTTCTTAAGTCAATTGGTGTACATGTTGTGTAATGGTTGAATTTGAAGACAGTAATGCTTGTTGTGTGATGGATTATCACATTAACTAATTTTTGATTAGTGTGCAACCAATTTTTAGAACCAGGTTTAATGAAGATCCTCCTAGTAACCAATCTAATCACAGTAGTAATTAAGTTTTAAAATTAATGGCCGCATTTGTAAAAAAAATGTTACTAAAGCTCATCATTTGTGCTTGGGGCATGAATCGGGTGAGGAGGTTCGAATGATGACGTACTCTTGAACTGGCCACCACTCTCCGTTATTTTTCTTATGGGGATACATCAAAAATAAGGTGTACACACCAATATTACCATTAGCAAACCTGAGATCCAGCAATGGATTGAAATCGAAACAATGGATCAAGATACTCTTATCAACTTATAGCCAGAACTTGATTATAGGATTGAAATCTGTTGTAGCACAAGGAGTACCCATATCAAAAATGTATAGTTAAGAATAGCTGTTGTGATGAAACTTATTGAATTTTTCTTCAAATGTAACCATTTTGTTTCTTTGTATAACACATAAAACTACATTTTTTATACACTAGAAATCGTGAACATCATTTGTAATAACCCTGTATATATGTTAAATATATGTAGGTGTGAGATCTTCACAAATTTCACCTTTTGTCCGATGTTTGACAAATTTGGTAAAATATTTCCTTTTGTAAATTTAGGCCTAAGATCGCTTGCTGGAAAATCAGAATACCGAAAGCCCCCTTTCAAGAGTTCTAACTAAAATACCGGTTTAAATTTTTTTAAATAGTAAATGCATATTAACGACTATATATGGTAATGTCAATATAAATAAAATTTATTGATGTGTTTTTAGTGTTAACCTCGAACACATGTATACTATAAAAAACCGTAGATTATTTCAAAATTATGACCAGAAAGTAATTATATATCAGCGAAATGAGTTGTTCGATTTTAATGAATGAGTTATTTCTCTTCATGTTTATTAAAACGTGCAGTAAAATAACGTTGAAGGTTGCCATGAAAAGCTTCTGTAAAGTTCGCCATAGCATACACAAAAAAGAATAAAAGTATATATTTATTTTCCAAAGTTTACAAAATAAAAAAACATTGTTTTCTAGGTTGTGTTGTCCGTATATAATTGTGAACTTTTCGCCTCCATTTTCAAACAAAACCACAAACCCAACCACTTGTCACTTAACAGAAATTCCACTGTTATAATTAACTGACCTCAAAAGCTGAGGCCGAAGGCTGAAGCTAAGTTGTGTGTAGAGTTGAGATACAATCAGCGAATCGTACTGTTGTTCGAGGTGAGTAACAAATTGCAAAGGAAAAAATGCGTTTCATCTGCGCTTTAACGGTGCTTTAGAGCTTGGCTGCGTGTCGGCCTGGTTTCGAATGAAGGTAGGAAAGCTGTGACATAGAGATCGTTGACTTTTCAGTCAACTTGTGAGCTCGTGAACATCTGACTCTGACTAAGAAGAGAAGATAATACCGAAAAGAATGCAAAGCGTCTTAGGTATTTTTCAATGTAAGGACAAGAGAGTATCTCCCAAAGTAATAAGCTTAAAGGTGCCATAGTTAGCTAGAGGGAAGTTGTCCTGTATTCTCCAAACAGATTAGTCATCAGAGTGCAAGATGGGTCGGCAATTGTCTGTCCACATGAATGAGCTAATATGAGTGACAGGCCAAAGTCTGTGACAGTCCTTCTCACACCCCCTTCTCACCCTCGCGCCTTCTCGCCCCTAGTGTTTCTCGCGCCTTTAGCAACTGGTCGAGGATTAGACCCTAATTATTGAGGTTTTTATTTTCGGTCATAAACGTTTCAGTGCGGCCCCGTGAATTTGGGAACCACCGTATAAATTAGGTTTATTTTAAAAGTGTTAGATATACAGACAGCCGTTTGAATAGCTGTGTATCGTATATTGGTTATGAAGTTTTACTGTTATATACCGTGTAACGAGTCGCCCGCCGAGTTATAATACTCGTATAATATCAACGCTGGATTTTGATTAGTAATTTTATTAATTTACGAGATTGATAAGTTTAATCGTTCTCGTATGCCAGCATGTTTCCAATATTTCATGATTTCGTTTATTTAGAGTTTATGTATAGGAAGAAGAACTTACGCCTCAACTGTACATATAGTTCATTAGATTAGAAGTTAACGTGTCAGAAGCTAACTTAAGGATGCAATGGGATAGATTATTGACGATAGAAGCAGTTTCGTCAAGGCCGACCTTGATACGAGAGTAGGTATAACAGGAGCTTGCGGTGCAGCTGCAGCTGGAGCTGGAAAGCTGGTCGCCCACATGAGAACACGGGGCGAAGTCCTTATGAAGAGCTGTCCTTGGATCCAGGGAAAATGTGCTCTACATAAACATGGATCAATCAGGACAAGTTCCCATCTGTTAATCATTTTATAGAAACCAATCAACGTGTAAAAGGTGAATACGGGTTTCGTAAAAGTGTTGAATCTCGGATACATGGATTTGTGATTGTTTTATTTTTGTTTAACTAGGCCACGGGTCTGCTAAACGTGATTTGTATCAAGTGCTCTTGCAAAGCTCCAGTTCAGCACTGAATTGGCAGAGAAATTACACAGAAGTTACTTCCGCTACATCCCTACAACAGATTGAAGTATTAACTCGTAGCAGTTTTGTCACCAGAGCTAAAAGAGCCGTAGTATAGGTGACATATAAGTAGCCTTTGTCCCCAACCCTACATTTTACTCGGTTTGTTTTGGCTAATACTGATAAGGAAAACAATCGAAAAAATTTCAACCTTTCTCGATAAAACTTGTAGTCGAATTTTCAAAAAACAATATGGGCATTTTGAATGTTACATGTAGACATTAGCACTGCACTACCCTAAATTGATCTGAATGAGAGATTACTTATGGACAGGATAATCAGCCTGAAAGAGGCTGCAGGGCTCTTCTGCAAGGTCAACAGCCAACCACAAACCACGACACTCAGTGTCACAGTACCTCCAGCCCTTGTCACTAACCACGACACCTTGACACTAACAAGAGATCCAACCAGATCAGTGACAAACTCGTGTTATTCACCTTGGTGTTGCGGATCTTTTATAATTTTAAACTATGTACTTAAATAATACATATAAAAGTATCAAGGTTTGACAAAACACACAATGATAGTAAAAATAACTGTTTTCGTTAATGAGAACAAGAGCTGACGACTACAAATGCTCCCACGAGTGGGTATTCTAGTGTAGAGGTGTGTTTAATTTCTTATTATTCACGTACACGCCCGGTCGGATTACGCAGACTTGAAAAGTTGGATCATCTAATGCCCAGACTTCTCTCGGAATGAGCTCTTTTCTTGCATCATCTGCAGTCCAGGCTACTAGGCCCTACTGTCCTTTCAGTGACTTAACCCAAACCAATTTTCCAATGAAACACTTTTCGTTTCTATCATAAGTGTACGGTTGCTAAACTGACCGGCTGATTTGAAATATTAATTCACTGTCCCTATCCACTTAACTGTTTCGAGTTTAATAGTTTGGAGTTTCATACAATTCCAAAATGTGTGCCGTCAGTCTAAAAGGTTGCCTTTATAAGGTCGTAGAACTTTAATCGATTTCTTATTATACAGCACGTTGAAATGTGCTTAAATTATAAAATTGATGAGGTCTTTTAATTTTACCTAAATGAGTTTGGCCTTGAAATCGGGTTTCGAACGAAATCTGTAAAACAATTTTAATATACTAACAGCTATGTTTTATTATATTCCATCACTTAGTTCTAAAGTGAATCGTTTTGATATGAGCTTAAACCGAAGCACGGTCGTGTTTATATTGTGTGCATGTTTATTTGTTTAGAAAAAAAATGGAATGGGTGTTACACTGATTTAGTTAATTTAAGGTATTAAAAACTAATTGACACGGCTGATGACATTTTCTTGGGAACCTTTAATTTCTTAGGAATGGAAGTGCATTTACATTCATTACATGTGTCAAAACCGCTGTGTTTTTTTTTTAAGAAAACGACAACTAAAACATAACGTTTTCACATTAATGTCATGTAAATAGCCGTTCCTCGTGTCATATACTGTCTTAACAACAACTATAAGCACTAAGGAGTACTAAACTACAACTTCACGAATTTACAACTTTGTTTTTAACATTACAACTCTTAACTGTCTTTACATATTATGTATACTACTTA
The DNA here is from genome assembly GCA_018831715.1 of Matsumurasca onukii. Lineage (NCBI taxonomy): Eukaryota > Metazoa > Arthropoda > Insecta > Hemiptera > Cicadellidae > Matsumurasca > Matsumurasca onukii. Next base: position 4,863,381 of record CM032059.1, on the reverse strand, counting down.
TAGTTATTTCTGTCTTTATTATTATTGCGTTACTTTATTTACTGCCTATTTGAATGAAATATGGTAAATAGTTATCGCAGGTTATCACTAATTCAAGGCTTTTGCACAGACACTATTTACGGTAATGTTATTACGTGAAATGATATTGTGGAATACAGCGGTAACAGCCTTAATAAAGTTAAATTTATACCCAGCAGGAATTACGGAACGCAGACATTTTATGGATGAGGTACTTTCATAGCGTAGTAAATTCTTTAGAGACAAAACCGACTAAAAATAACACTTTCCATTTTATGACGCTTTCAGTTTGATTAGGTTTGTATTGTAGAGTATATGTATTCAACTAAACGTACTACGTTGAGTAAATGCTTTTAATTGTTGGTGCAGCAAAACATATGTTTATATTAGAAAAATGAACACTAAAATGTAAGTGGTTAAATAATATCATGATTTTTAAATGTGTAAAAAGTATGTATAAGTGTGTTGTTAGTATTTTGTGTTGGATATAGTTTGAAAATATGTTAAAAACATGTAATTATAACTTCTTCAGTTACACGAAAAAAAAACAAAGAAAACACAAGTCTATAAAAAATATGGCTTATATTTCGCCATTATAAATGGCTTATTCCTAGCCTAACTATTACAACACTTCTCAGTGAATCTTAGAACAAACAAAAACCAACCGTATTCAAACAATTACCCTTTTCTACAATCAACTAAAAATGTGTTACTAAAAAGTTATATAAATAAAATACAAGATCTAATTAAAAATATATTTTAAATGTTAATTACTTGTAAATTTGTTATTATGACTTACTTTATTTTCATACATGTATTATTTCATTCATCAATAATTATATGAGTGAGAAAAAACTCATATAAAAATCATATTAAGTTACTTGAAAATAAAAATATGAATAAGAGTTTCTTTATTCTCTTAAATTGTTAGTTCCCAATTTGACAATTTAAGTTTGAAATTAAAAATATATATTTTTCGCACTTTATTATTAGGACATAAAAGTAAGAGTGTAAACAAAGACATAAGGCTTTTTGCCAGTCTATACTGATTATGAATAACCAAATATTAAAGTTATAGCATACTTTGAAAACAAGAAACTCCGCAACACATATACAGGGCGGTTGAAAAGTAAGTAGGCAAACTGGAACTGCAATAATTCCTACAATAATTATTTAAACTTGTTAAAATACCGTACACTTACGCTCAACTATATAAGAAAATTGTTGACAAATGTGTTGTGGTGCGATACACCAGACGTACTCAGAGGTTCGTACAGTTTCAGTATAATATCGGAGGTGTTTTCTTGTCTACTAAAAGCCAAATCAAAGACCTTGGTGTTATCTTTGACGAAAAATTATACTTTTCCCATCATGTCATTGAATCGTGTAAAACAGCATATAGAACACTAGGGTTTGTCTGTCGTTCTAGTTGCTTCATTAAAATGTAAATACTTTCAAAATTTTATATTTCTCCTTAATTAGATCGAGACTAGAATTTGGTTTATCGTGTGGTATCCTTATCAGTCTTATCTTTCTCAAATGATTGAACAGCTTCAGATTAAGTTTCTAAGATTTTGTATTTCAAGGAGTTTGGTGTATATACGTTTTAATTCCTTATTCTCAGTTGTTGTCAATTTTAATATAGAAAGCCTTCATAAGCGCAGGGACTTGGGCATGCTAGTGTTTTACACAAATTAATGAATGGCCAAGTTGACTGCACTGAACTTCTATCGCAACTAAACTTCCTTGTGCCTCGGCCTGCGTCCAGGGTCCGAGCGTTGTTCAGTCCTCAGTTCTCACGCACCTGCTTAGAGCTCATACTCCGTGAATGTGATGATGCGACTGTGCAACGCTCTTCCTCCAAACGTTGATTTGTCAGCTTCGACCTTGGCTTCTTTGAACGTCAAAATTAAATTGTATGTAGTAGATAAGTATTTTTGTTACCTTAATGTATTATTGTGATAAATGTTTTATAATGTTACTAGTTGACAGTCCCGTGCTACGCTACGGGATTCAAAACAGAATTTTCGCAATTAAATTTACTATATATTTCTAAATATATTTAGAAATATATTTAATAAATGATATATAGATGATATAGGTCTAAAGCGGCTCAGATAGTCTCAGTGATCATCTGATGATACCTGCATCACCACCATCATTTAGACATATCAGACCATCAACGTGGTTCGGAAGTCACATTGCCGTTGGTCCTTGTATTTCCATTGGTCAGAAAACTATTTTAAATTTAAATTACGTATGTACGAGTTTTGTCAGTTTTGTTAATATTTAATAATATTTATATACGCAATGCTACGATGTAATTGGATGTAATCTGTATTGTAGCATGAATAAATAAATAAATAAAAAATAAATAAATAAAATAAAAATTAAAGATAGTTTTAATTTCCACAAAGGCACCGGCGTTGTTCGCCAATTTCTACAAACGGCCGGGGATACAGTCAACAGTTTTTAAGGAAGCCAATACTGGTAATATCTTCTTAAATGCGATTTTCCAATTTATCCGTTGTTTAGGCTTACACTCGTACTCTTCTTCCTTACAAAATCCCCATATGATAAAATCACGTCCCGGCCGACGTCCAGGAAACATTCCGTCCAACCACTCACGAACAGTTTAGCAAAACCGTATAACAATGAACGTTATTGAATACTCAATATTATGCCACTATTGCCAACATGAAATTCGTAATGTTGCACAATGAATAACAATATTATTACCTTATTACTTTCCAACCACCCGGTAGAATACATAGATATGTTGATTTACATGAATGCACATGCATTACTGGCAGTTATTGTTCGATGAAGCAATGTGCTCCACATACAGAGAGATGAGTGCTCGTATATAAATGTTAATTAACGACAAGCAGAGCTGAGCAGAGTAGGGCAATGCAATACTCGCGGATAACAATACCTCGACATCGCTCACTACATTAGATCAGGGGAACAATATCATAGTACATTACTCGGGATCATTGTTTACCAAATCAGCTGTGCTGTACTACGTGGTTATAGCAGTTCTCGTACAATGTTTACGTCATTTTGATCTAAAACAGCTGTTTTTTCAACATTCGTATTTGCCTAGAAATGATGTACTATTACTCCCAGGAAAATATGGGTTGGTTTTATGATCTTTACTCATTAGGGAGAAAAATATAATGTTGATGATCCTTATATTATAAGGACAGCAGCTGTGAACAGGGTTGCCTAAAAGCACAGTGATAATTAACAGTTCTGCTGCATATAAAAAAACGCCGAGTTCCGTATATAAAGTATTATATTAATTTAGAGATTTCGAATACTATGTTCTCATAAATAAATCAAGTCTTAAATTTTGAAGAAAAAAATTTGATGTCGTAAGTGAAAGTTTTAGGTTTGTTCAATGCTTTAAAAAAAACATGTAAACATTTAAGTAAATCAACTTGTTTAAAACGTCGTGCAGTTTTAGTCCATATTATTAGCGGAACCCAGAGTTGGACTTGCGGCCGCTATTCAGTGTAACAGTGTTTCTTCAAAACATAATAATTCAGACTCCTGAGTTCAAAACAATGTTTACTTAATTAATTCTTTATAATATTAAAACATTTTTGACATAAAATTTGCATCATGACAAAAGTATCGTTCATTACTCGGCCCGAAAGTGTCTTTTGACCCTCGGTCATTTAACTTAACCTTGTGTCAAAAGTGTCACTTCAGGACCTATTGACGAAATATGCTTTGCTTTTTAGTTAAAGAAAAGTTGAACAGAAATAAATCATTATTGTCTTTGGCTATTGTAAATATCTTTATACAAAAATAGATGTCGTTTTCTTAAGTACAGTATAATATAATTTTCACTCTTTACGACATGAATTGAACACCTACAATGTAATCAATATAATTAGACTACAGGCGTACAGTAGTACGGCGTACGAGTGAAGGCAGCGGCCCAACATCATTATTCTTTAGAACCGGTTCACTCCGGCTATCTCTCTCCCGAGTGTTAACTACAAAACTTTACAAAATGTAAAATTTGACTGGTTTTACAAAACCTTCGGAGTTCATTGGGCCCTCATTGGATTTCATTTATACCACCAATTAGCTGTTGTACTTTTCTAAAATAAGACGCATACCTTTTTTTCTTTAAACTGCATTACAATTCACATTTTAAGTGTTTAATCCCTGTGTAGTATAACTATAAAGAATTAGGATAACCAAACAACCTACATAAATTTCATAAAGGCGAAACTTAGTACATTGGCGCTTGGACGTTTTCTGTTAGAATCTATGCATTTAAAACACTGCATTACACAATGTCTCCGGCTGATATTGTTTTGAGTCAACAATGAATATTGTGCAGTGACGAGAACGCTCCCGCGCTCCCGATTCTATCATAAACACGGATTTCATTCTTGTTTGATTCCTCTCATTTACTCTGTATTTGTAAATACGAGCATAAAGCCGTGCAGTTCAAAGAGCAAATACAAAGGTTTACAAACTATTTTGAATCCTCAGTACTTTTTGTTTAATTTATTGTTTCCTCAGAGTTGTTTCCTCGTTTTTCAATCAGAAAACGGTGGTATGAACATTGTATGCTTTTTAATTAGGTCTTGGGTTATATAAAACCTATAAGTCCTATTACCTATGCTGTATGCTGTTTTCTTTTACATGAAACTAGTCATGAGATAAATGTTAGTTTTACTGACAAGATGTTATGATCTAATGTCCATAACAATATATACTATATGATCCCTAGAGTAAAATATCGTCAAAAAAAAAAGTATATCACTTGGAAAAGTGCAACTTTAGCACGTCGAAATATGTCAAAAATAGCTCATTTAGAACAAAACGGCAAAACGTAATTTTATTGAAGTAGACTTCTACTAAGATTTAAAAGGAAAATTACACAAAATCTGAAAGTGGCATTTTACACTGAAGTATTTACGGATCAGATGTTGGTGTATGTTGTAAATACCAAAACATATTAGTAGCCTAATATGAGGGTTATGAGCTCTAATTTTTGGGAAAATATAATAAATTAATATTTAATAACTTCTGTATAAATGTTGGTTTAATAAATATTGACCTATTGAAGAAAGCCTCGCTTTTGAAAGATCTTGTCGATAGTAACTATGTCAATAATAATAATGTTTATTAGAATAATATTGGCTACATGAAGTCCTCAAATTTATTATATAGTCATTAGTAAGTTTTAAAATCTTCATCTTATGCACAAAACATTGCAAAGTACATCCTCAATGCACCAGCTTGTACATAGTAGAGTAACAACAATATCGATTGTTATGAATATTGCAGTGAGAAGTGAGACGACACACAGGTGCAGGGTGTTGTGTTGTGTGTGGTGTGCAAGTCCCGAGTGTCTGGTTATCGTGTTCAGTGTTCGCACGACAATACTGAGCTACATTGCCTTGCCATCTCACTAGCGAGTAAACATTGCAAAGTACATCTCAATGCACCAGCTTGTACACAGTATAGTAACAACAATATCAATTGTTATGAATATTGCAGTGAGAAGTGAGACGACACAGGTGCAGGGTGTTGTGTTGTGTAGGTCTGTGTGTCAAGTCCCGAGTGTCTTGGTTATCGTGTTCAGTGTTCGCACGACAATACTGAGCTACATTGCCTTGCCATCTCATTAGCGAGTAAACATTGCAGTACATCCCATGCACCAGCTTGTACACAGTACAGTATAGTAACAACAATATCGATTGTTATGAATATTGCAGTGAGAAGTGAGACGACACACAGGTGCAGGGTGTTGTGTTGTGTAGGTCTGTGTGTCAAGTCCCGAGTGTCTTGGTTATCGTGTTCAGTGTTCGCACGACAATACAGGGCTACATTGCCTTGCCATCTCACTAGCGAGTAAACATTGCAAAGTACATCTCAATGCACCAGCTTGTACAGTGTACACAGTATAGTAACAACAATATCGATTGTTATGAATATTGCAGTGAGAAGTGAGACGACACACAGGTGCAGGGTGTTGTGTTGTGTAGGTCTGTGTGTCAAGTCCCGAGTGTCTTGGTTATCGTGTTCAGTGTTCGCACGACAATACAGGGCTACATTGCCTTGCCATCTCCCTCTAGCGAGTAAACATTGCGTCACCATACCAGCTCGCTGTAAACGTTGGCATTTCTTCTTCACAATCGATGCATCTTCACGTTTAAAGAATAAAACATGATTTTAATATCAATTATTTAATTAATGGTAACACCCCGTTGAACCCCATAAATAATTCAAATACGTTGGTTAACCCTTGTTTCAAAAGTAATTAGAAAGATTATTGTAAATGAACACCGATCACATGTTTGTTAGGCCTGTGATTCATTGCGTTTTGACAACTCAAGCCAAAGAAGAAAGGTAGGGACATAAAACACCATTAGCACTAATTGGGCTTGAAAACAGGTTGACACGATCTTACCAGTTCTCTTGCTATTTGGAGACCTACTACACAAATAAAAAAAATATCTCTTCTTTAGGCACAAAACTACACCTAAGAGTGTAGTTATCTTACACGTAACTTGTCTTTTCACGAGTAAATAAAACATGGCCGACACGGAGCCACAAGCGCTACCATGCATCCTGGCGAATTTCCTAAAACGGGTTAAAATATAAACCGTAAGTGCCCTTTTTGACCCCCCTTTGAACCCCTTGTGACCACTTTACAAGTAGCATTTTTGTGTAATCCCAACAAAATTTGGTACAAAGTTTTTTAATCTAAATTATGTTAGTGGAACAGCAAAATCGGTCAACCGGATTGTTGTCCTTCAAGGAAGGGGGAGTTTTCCTCTTAAAATGTGGTTTGGGCTGTATTTTTGATCATATTTCACTTAAACTTGGTTTAAACATTTAGGGCACGTTGCGGAACATGTGAACCAAAATGAACAAAATCCGTTCTGTCATACCAAAATGGCCGGTAAAAAACCTATACCACAGAAAAATGTAGAAAGCAACTAGATAATGAGGTCAAAGTAAGTGTCGACACTATTTCACTTTATATACAAACACTCAGGTCAGTTTTAGACCGTCACTGCCGTTACGGAGATTTCCTGGACTGAAAGATTGTCTGTGTCGACACTGACTCATTGAGACCTTCTTCAGACTGTCAGACTGTCAGACCCGATTTCCCATCGTACCGACCGATGCAGACCTATGAACCGTTAGCGTTATCTACTCGAGAAAAGGAATTCCACTTTCTACTAAAGAGGTTTCATGTAAGTTTAAAATATAAGTGTACTGTACATGCTCAAGATAAGCATTAAGTATTTGTTTTTAGGTTTCAATGTCAAAAACTAGTCATTACCATCCATCTTCAGTAATTGATCCAAACTAATTCTGCCAAACAAATGTTCTTCATATACACCTAAAGGAAATTTTTTAGTACTAATCTTATGCTTAAATAGTTGGCGTAGTGGCTGTCTAAGGATTCTGGCAAAATGTACGCGTTATACTTCCAATGACTTAGGAGACTAGGAAATATCTTATATCGTATAGTAATGGGTGTATAGGTAAAATTAACACTGATCATCAGAAAGAAAAGGGTAAATATTCTATAACCACCCTCAGCACGCTAATAGCGTAGCTATTATGCGGAGCTTACAGCCTCAGAGTAGGACTCATAAACTAAAAAAATTCTTTGACATTTTTGGGAGCGTGACGTCATATCTTAGCTACACAACTAGTGAAGATGAAGAACGCTGACATCTCGGGGGAGTTGTTGCTAACGTCACTTCCGAAAAGGAAATTAAACCCCCGCCGCGGAGTTGTGTCGGGCCGGCGGCACAGTGTTAACTCCCACGACTCCCTCTTTGTCCCACAGTAGTGACGTCACAAGTTTTAATTACGTTCTTCAATCCAATATATTAGCTTGGATTACTGTACCTTGCAACTGAAAGCTGCTTTTTTCATCACGTGCTCAGGGCGTTTTAAATGGTTCATCAGGTTTTACGAGTGTCATTAATCTCAACCGCTGATAGAACACGAAGGTTTTAATGTTCTACATTCATATATTTAAACATTAATCTTAAGATCTTTTGTTGTATCAACCAAAATAAAGAATGGCTAAAACTCAAGAAAAAGACAACTAAACACTCAGGAATGCTATGCGCTGAGCACAAGCAACGGAATTGTTCATCACATCTGTCTCTGGACTTTCTCTGTGCAACTGCAATAGACGTTCTGATTAAATGTACCACACACATTTGATATTCAACTAAAGTCTCAAACTCGCCCGGAATGACTAGAAAATACTAGAAGAAGTAGACAAAGTCGAGTAGAAATACTAAAAAAATTAAAGATAACTGCAGAGAAAAGTTTATATCAAGACTTAGAGTTCTCTTACCAATGAGCATGTACATATATTTAACACCTAAAGACCACACATTTATGGGACTGCTCATAGCTTAGCCATTTTACGAAAACCAGCCTTCGTTTAGATGGGAGTGATAAAACAAAAATACACTTCCTAAGGCAGAAAATGAGATATCTGACAACCTAAATAAAACTGCAAATCTATTCAGCGCAAGCACGATTTTTAACTTTTAATTTCTTACGTCACACCAATAACTCGGCTCGTACCAAAATAACTATGGTGTTGAAGAAAAAGTGTGCCAAATATTTAAAAATATCTTGGTACGCCGTTGCCAAAAACTGGAGAGAGCCTGATCTAAACAAAGTGTGATGACAGCTTTAATGTTGACGATGCAGCCTTTGTAGCGTATACAGGTGAGAAATCAATTACAGCCTATTGCCCACAAATAAAGAACTAGGTCGCAAATCTTTGTGATTTGTGAACGAGTGTTGCTAATTGTTTGTCTAATGTTGAGCCTCGCACGTGCACGTGAGCTTTGTTATCACTGAGACGTGATACGTGCGCGGCTGAGGTGAGGATATCTGGGCCAGTGCAGAGTTTGGACACAGCCTCCATCAAGGCTATCACTGTGAAATCCACAGACAAAGCCGCCAAGGTAATCACTCATACAGATTGTCAAACATGGCTAGTTTTAGAGGTTGCCTCTGTCTAGATGTTACACTTCCTATATGGAGCCATGGAGGTATGATTATTCTCTAATCACATTTATGATAAGATGATGATTATAAGATGATGTGAATTATTTGTGTGTGATTGCGGTGAGCGCAAAGTGGAGAGAATGTGAGAGTACTGAAAAGATTCTGAGATCTAGAAAAATACAAGGAATAAGTTTGAGGATATTGGTCAGTTGTTTAAGTATTGATCAAACTGAGAGTTTATACAAAGTGTTCACACTATTACATCTCCAAAGTGGTCGCCTCGGCCATGTATTAAACTGTACATCTCATCAGGATGAGGAACATCGTACTTTAGAAATATCGTTATACTATGCTGGTGGAGATTGACACCTTTTTTCCGGCCCACCTATCTGACAAGTCACATTACAATCGTCGATGTAATGATTGAAAGTGACTAAAATAAGCTGTTTTAATCTAGCATTTTGACAAAAGTCTGGCTTCATGAATTACTATCGATAAGATTAATATGTTATCATAGTTTTAATTCAGTATATTAAATTTACCATTATACAAAATGGGGACCATTATTAAAAATCACACAAACATAACTTTAAACTACTTAACTAAATAGTTTGTAATTTTCTAGTTACAATATTGTAAACACGCAAGCAGAAGTGATGAGTACAGAACTTACAACTTATTCTTAAAAGTTTGAAAAAAATAAACGAACCATTTCAGAGGCTAAATTATTGCGCAAGTTATTTTTAAGGTTGACCAACTGAGAAATTTTGTCCGAAAGATTCTGCTGAATGTTATCGTTGATTTAAAATAAACAGAATAAAATAAAGTCAACATAAAACCATATCTGAAGATCATTTCTTACCTTTATCCTATAAAGTAACAACAGTTTCTTATAAAACTCACGAACACTTTTCACACACACAAAACTATGCAACTAGTTCCAGAAAAACACAAACAGGACAATAAAGAACCCATGATTAAATCCAGAAAGTGGCACTGTGGGTATGTTCCATGGCTGGTGGTTGGTTCACAAAGCACGATACCTCGCAGCCTCTGCGTGCGACGGAGGCGAGCTCTAGGCGGACACTGCCGTTACTGGACCGTTACCAGCCGCTGGTCTGGTCTGGCACCTCCACTGCCTGTTCTGGTACCTCCTCCTCCCACACCGACACCGTGCCGGATACACAGCAGTGCTTAGTGCTTACCCTACTGTACCAGTAGACGAGATACGTATTGCACAATCATCACGTATATAAAAGAGAAGTGTCTAATCGCAACCTAACTGGTTTTGCTTGGGAGGTGTCAAATTTAGGAGTTGAGGCTTTTGTCAACTTTCTCTCCGTAGTTCACATTTTTGAAATTCTGCAAAATTTGCGTGGGTCACCGTTCTCTAACAAAACACTTTTAATGTGCTTAATGATTTCAAGTTTAATGTTGTGTTGAGTCTGGAAGACTTTGTGGGTTTTCAATCGTATGCTATTGATAAGATATGATTATGAATGCGCTATTAACTTACATTTTATAAATCACTATCGAAACACCGAATAATTGGTTCGGAGTTTTTACAATCCCTTGATTGCACCAGACTTGGAACTTATCTGAAAATGATTTCGGTTTGAATATCCAAATGCGCCTTACGAGATCCAAATGCACAAAATACCTCGTTCAATAAAGATATAACGCATTGAGATGCTGCCTTCTTGTTGCGTGTTTTAAAGAACTAACAAACACAGTCCGAAAGGGTAGACTCGAGATTGACACCACAAGTGCACTCGAAGTTGATTCGCAATTCAAATCAAGTGTTGCAGGAAAGTTGCACTTGAGTTGAGTCGCTTCAAATATTGGCCTTGACACGTTTCTTGAGTTGGGAGAGAGTCTCACTACTACGTAGGCTAATGCTGAATCCAGGACAGACCTTGGAGAGCGTGATGAAGCACAGAACCTAGTCTTCTTCATCATCCACTATCCAGTCATGTCATGGTCTCTGATCACTGACCGCAGGTGTTAGGTGCAAATAATCCACTATTCAGGACAGAAATTGAGACCGCCGAAACTACAGGTTGATTTTAGAAGTGACGGGTTTGACACTTTAATTCAAAATGTTACAAAAGGACGACCTGTGAGCCTTTGTTGTTAGGTGGAAACAAAGAGACAATTTATGAATTGTAAAATAGTGACAATGTATAAGAATAATTGTGAGTTATTGAAGTGATTTGTCATGATACACTTACAGAATCCAATCAAACTAATGGCAGCATGTGGTTTCAGCAGGAATTTTCAGAACTGTTAAAATCCCATACAGTGGCGCACTTTGCAACAGCTAAAATTTCGGCAAAATTGATTTCAAAGAAACTTGGAGTGTCATCCTCACACGCTGTTTTCTTTGCAATGTTTACTACTTACTAATATGTCTGATATTGAGTTTGTTTGTGTTTGTGAACTTTTGATGGGATTTACATAAATCTCCCTTTGGTGTACTGGGACCAATGAGCCGTCCCAGGTCCTCAATCTACGTTTTCATTGTTTATTGTAGTTCTTTCACGATAAACTTATCACTTTTCAAACTCGAAGAATGACTTTATGGGTGTAGGCCTAGTGTAAAGAAAGACATTTGGTACTTAACAAACAGAAACAATATATTTTAATGAGTTGTTTTACAAATAGGAATTTAAATACAAAGGCTTGAATTCAATACGGAAGATATCCAAAAATAAAAAAAATATTACAAACGGCGGAAAATTAATTTTGTGGCGAATAAATCTTTATCATAAAGTGAAAGAACAAAATATAACTGTAATAGTTGGATATAAACGTTTTGAATAACCATTCAGAACAAGTTTTATTGAAACAACCGGTAGAGTTTAACGTCATATTCACCCTAGTTAGAAGTCAAATGACTCTATCTGCATTTTACACCGGGCAATAAAAACAGAAACGTGAACTAATTGCATTGTATTTATTCCGACAAAACTCTATAGTCGCCAACAAAAATCCCTATTCAAACCAATGTCGATTAAATTTGATTTATTTGTTAGGGTTGTGTATATTTGTGTACAACACGACCACGAATATGACCTCCCCTTGCCTGGGTTAAGTTTCGCAATGACAAGTGCATACTGCCCCAGTACTAATATATATATATATATAGTAAAATACAACGGTCCATACTTCAAACTATTTAGTATAGTCATTTATATTATCTATAATAAAAACAGTATTGTAATATTTGTTGATTTAAACATATTATATGTTTGATAAACATTCTAAGTACTATCAGAAATACGTGTTCATCGATTCAAATGAGTTCGATAAAATACATCTCTTGAGATTACATATATTAGGATTTACATTTAGTTTGGTATTATTATATGAAACGTAGTCCAGACAATGAGTGTTATACATCTTCATGGAGTTTTCTGATAACTCCCGTGATTGCTCAAACCACTCCCAAAAACTTACGAGTTACAAGAGTACGTTTGATTATTACATTAAAGAACTACCATAGATAAAATACATCTGTGGTACTACCGACCGAAACACATCCACAGCCGTCTCTGTGCTTGCCCGTCTACAAAGGACTGAAAACGTCGACACCAGCTGACATCAATAGTTTCCCTGATTTAGCTAATAGAAAACGACAAAGTGAACTTGAACCTAATCAAGCTGTCATGTGCAATATTGGTGTTAAATGATGCAGAATGTGTAATTTAAAATCCATTAAAGCTGCAATTAGCCGATTGCAAAGACGAGGAGTCACATGGGAACAGTCTAATAAACACAATGCCCACACATCCTGTATCATAACCATGAAACTGTTACTTTATTGTTTAAATTTCAGAAAGTTTCCCACTCGCGATCCCCGTCATACATTCGCCGTTATGAGCCACGCTCACCGTATATTATAACTAATAACTGTACCGGTGGGAACGCAACTTATTGTCATCAGAGGTCTGGTGTAAATTGCAGGCTCAATTTAGGAAATGGTGTTTGATCTTGGAGCCAGGAGCAGGAGCAGTACAAGTGGCAGGAGCAAGAGTCGCGGCGCGGTGTCGGCCAGTGAACTTGGCGCCCTAATTGTAACCAGTGGTATCATTGTAGCTGTAGCGTGCATCCTGGCCGAGGCTCCCACAGTCAACGACCGACAGTACAACACACACTGGTACTGGCGACAAAAAACACTCACCGTTCTACGCTCACAGTAGAAACACACGCAGTTATGATTGTTGTAGGTCAAAGAGGCACTATGCAAATGGGCGCTATAGTGGCTGTTTAAACTGGATGTCCAGTAGGCAGAAAAATAGAAACACGTCAATAGCTGCACTTTTCGCTTTTTCATAAATGGTACAAACCACTTTATCCAGCTGACATTATTCGTGCTACGCTAAGGATTTAAAAAATGAATTTTGTGATTAAATTTACCAATTGTCTATAACCTCTGCCCATGCCTTAAATGTCAAAGTGAAGAAATCTGCCCAGTGCCTTGAATACCAAAGTAAAAAATCTAAAAAACCCACCTACATTTTTTTGTACAGTCATGTACAAAGCCTTTATAAATATAGATTACAAAATTTCTTTTAGCGAAATTTGGTCATCGAGATTTTTATACAACAAACCAACATGATATATGAGCTGTAGCTGTGTCCCAAATAATTTTAAAAAATTGTTTTGGGATACACAATATTTCGACAACCGCGCGTCAGATGTACAGGTCCATCCAAAGAGGTGGTTATCCAAAAAGGATGAAAGTAATGATCTGTGGATAGCCTGGATAGGTAAATGTCTGCTTCTGAAGATGGGCTGACAATCCCTCTAGTCAATTGTGAAAACAATTAGAACGGTGTTTTTTGCCTCTAACCTGAAAGCTGTTGTAGTATGGACAAATAAAACAAAGTGGCCAGAGGGAAATAGTCTGTTTACATCAGATAAATACTTGTACTTTTCCTCTGACACTCTAGGTCTCCAGTTTTCCATTAGGTATTTTATGTGATTCACATTCTTCGATGGCTTTGGAGTAGTTTGAAGTTTTAACTAAAAAATGTAACACTTTTCAGTGTATTAAAGTATAGTTTTAAAGACAGTTAAACATGACAAACCCGGCGTAGTCCATTCTAAAATAATACAACAAAACTTCAAACACCTCAAAACTCTAATGTCTCAACCTTTACGGTTTGAATTCAGCATTGATATACCAATACATTTTAATGCAGACATATTTGAGAACTTCTTTGAAGCTCATGACGACGACACTTAGTTGTGGATGTGGATCTGTGGACTGTTTTGTAACGACACAAACATGACAACGTGACTGGGGTCTGTCAACAGGCCAATGAACGCCGTGACTTGAGGCCATTTCATTAGCAGAGTTAATTCTACACAATCTAGCCTAGCTTGTGGAAGATATTGTGATATCATGTGTTCCTCCTCCCTTGGTTTTCAAGATATTTTCAAATACACAAAAGACAATATTTATAATAATGCACAAAGAAGGTGGTTTTAGAATATTTATTTGTGTAGTTTAGCATTAAATTATTGTTCTGTCTATTAAATAAAATCATCCCGGTTTTGGTACTTTTTACGAACAGTTTCTTATGACAGTAGTATTTATATCAAAATCAGTTAGGTGTTTCTGTTGACTTCATTTAAAATTTTAGTAAAAAAAGGTGGTACAAAATTGGTGAAGTGAGGGGAATTACAAAAAAAAAGTACAATTGACACAGCTCCACTGGTACTTACAAAATAACAGTAACAATATTGTACACTCAAAGTAGTACCCAGGGAAATCTATTTTGTTTTAAATGTGTTATTTTATTAAATATTTTAGACAAACGTAACTGAACAGTTCCGCAATAAACTCTACCACAGAGCAAGTAGCCAAAAATCAACAATACTGTTTTAATTTCTTTTAAAAAGAGCGAACCTTGGTATGGTACATCTCTCAATCTTTAGTGTTACAATTGTTTTGGCATATAACTGAATTACTACTTTTTGAAAGATTATTATTTTGTATGCAGTTATTACTACAAGACTCGATCTTTGATAGTCCTTTGTACTGTCAGAATTGAACCTCCCTTCATTGTCTGCCCAGCCATATGGCACTTCGGAGACACAACACAACCAGTAAACAAAAGAAGCGAAGACTATGTTTCAGATCAAAGCACTATTTGGATCAAAGACGAAGAACAAAGCTATCGACCTTGAGACGCAAACGTCCGTGAACTTGTGGTACCGGAAGGACGACACGTCCTCCACCCTGGCTGAGCCCTGGTGTGTGTGCTATGGTCTACCGTCACAACAAGGTAACACTTTCATAACAACTCTGCATTGTCTGAGACAACAATGGCGACATGACGCAAGTGTGAACCCCACAAGTTACAAATGAACAAGACACGTCACAACCAAGTTTTAATTAAACTAAAAACTGTGTTTGCGAATTTCATGTTTCAGTGCACTGGTGGAACTGAAAGTAAATTACTCCGACCACAAACCTCTTAGCAGTTGCAAACCAGAGGTTTCATGTTAATTACGAAGCAGATAATTATTCCTGCAAAGTAAGAGAACAACCGAGCCCCTGAACATATCATCAACTAACTTTTACCTGACAGTTTATCCTACTCACGTTCAGGTTAAACACTTTAGTTTTATTACATTTATTTTCTAATCTTAGTTGGGGCTATCTTTAGTTTTAAAACAGATACTCAATACGTGTCCAATAAGTATATTTTATTACATTTGCGATACTTTACTGTTTGTATCACAGTTGTATCACTGAGTTTATTTTAAAAAGAGTTCTGTAGAATATGGGAAATGATAGTCTACCAAAGTTTCCAGAATAATAATCAACCCGTGAATTGTGAGTATTTTCATTTTTTCTAGTAGAACCTCACTAACTCGACACCCTGTAACTCCACAGTATGTAACTCGACAGCTGACTTTTCAAAACACTCAATTTCTACGTCGACTACATGGTAGAATTAAATATTTAATTCCACCATGGACTACATGACGAAGCAGCCAAGCGCCAGAGTAAGCAGGAAAGGCAATCATCAATAATACATTTTCTAGTCCTGTATTTTAAATGTAATTCAATTGTTACAATGTAATATAGATATCTTTGCTTAATGTATGAATATAGAGCCTGTTGCACATTTATTAAATAAAACCCCATGAATCTGTCTGTATAACTCGACAACCCCTGGGTCCACAAATAGTTGAGTTAGTGAGGTTCTATTGTAGTGGAAACCTATGTGTCTTAAACAACTTTGATGACCAAAAGAAATACCAGTCCATGCTTCGTAAGTTCTAAAGAATCACATCATTCATAAGTTACTTTAGTAAACAGGAGAGCAGGCAAAAGGTTTGAGAACAAAGTAGGGCTGAGCTACAAGATGGACTTATTTACAAATTTTGTTAAGGTTAAGTTTTTTGTGGCGGACGCCAGGACTACCCATTGTGGCGGACGCCAGGGCCTACCCTCGAGACAATAGGCCGGCCGCTACAATGACCTGCGTGAATTTGGAGACCAAATTGACTGACAGGTATATTGCCTTGTTAGTTACGGTTGAGTGCACGCGCCATAACAATGGAAGGTTCTAGAATTCAATCCTATTGGCTGAAAGCCCAGTCACGTGATGTTCGAGGCCTTTGGAGAAGGTTCCAGCATTTTCTGCGGGGACATATAAGCCCGCACTCAGGAGCCCCGGGCAGTTCAGTTCAGTGCAGAGCAAGTCTGTGTAATAGGGGCCGCGTACCCTCGTGAAAGTGTAAGTGCTGTGTGAACATACAGGGTCACAACCCTAGTGCGTGAACAGTGTCAGTGTGAATTCTCGGTGTCAGCGATCTTCATTGTGCCCGCTGCGAACGTCGGCTGCGAGTGATCTTCGAGGGATCGTCACCCGCCGTTGGATTCCGACTGAAGAGTGCTACAAGGACACGTGAGTGAACGGACTTCGCGCCGGAGTGTGAATAGACTGTGAAGTGCAAATAGTGTAACAAGAAACTGTACAAAGTGTAATAGTTTGTAGCCATTTAAAGTGAATTATTAATTGCGTTTAATATTAGTGTAATTACAACTAGACTGTGTAAATAAATAGTGAGTTAACAAAGACTGACGCCTTATTATTCGTACCCGTGAAAACATTACATTTGGTGTCAGAAGTGGATAAGGCGATTCAGTTAGTGAAACTTGTTATTTACATTAAAAAAAAAATGGCTACAACTAAGTTTGTGAAATTAAGTGAACTCAAAGTAGTGGAACTTAAAAGTGAACTTGAAGAGCGAGAACTGGAAACATCAGGAAACAAGACACAGCTACAGGAGAGATTAAGAGCGGCAGTCTTAGAGGAAGGAGGCGATCCAGACAGCCCACTGTTCGAAATATCCCGCGGCTCGGCTGATCTCGGTAAGTTACTAGAAGAAAAGCTCAGGGAAAGTTCGAAAGATTTAGATAACAAATTAAATGCTTTAGAAGACAGGTTAAATGACAATTCTAAAGGATTAGAAGAAAAGTTGAATGAAAATTCAAAAACTTTAGAAGATAAATTGTTAGAAAATTCAAAAACTTTAGAAGATAAATTGTTAGAAAATTCACAAAGACTATTGGAAGAAAAATTTAGCGAAAATTCAAGAGCTTTAGACGAATTAAAGGAAAGCTCGAAAACACTAGAAGACAAGTTTTTGGCAAGTACAAAATCATTGGAAGAGAAGTTTTTAGAAAATTCAAAAGCGTTAGAAGAACTTAAAGAAAGCTCGAAATCATTGGAAGAGAGATTTTTGGCTAATACAAAATCATTGGAAGAAAAACTTCAAAACATAGTAAAGGAAGATGTAGAAAAAGTCAAAATTGAATTAGAGAAGAAATTAGAAGAGGCTACGAAGCGTATTGAGTTTTAGAGTCGGTAAGAGATACTGAGGAGACTGAACCTAAATTGCAAACAAGCCAGATTGCAGGATATTCAGCAGAGATCACCGAGCCGGTAAAGTGTGCGCCTTCAATTCCTGGACACACAAGCCTGCCCCGTTTGACGGGAAGACACCTTGGGAGGAGTATTTTACGCTGTTCGAAACAGCGGCACGAGTACACCAGTGGACGGCTGCGGCTAAGGCGTCTGTGTTGAGCCTATCGCTACGGGCGACGCTTTAGGCGTCCTTCATTCGATCCCAGTTGTGGACCGCCTGAACTATGACGAGCTTATCAGAAGACTGGAGATGCGGTTCATCGGCACATGGAGCAGGTTTACCGCTCCCAGTTGAGAGGCCGCTATCAGAAGCCGAACGAAACCCTGCAAGAGTTTGAAGCGGATTGCTCGACTAGTGAGGAGCGCCTACCCCACGGTACCGGACGAGGTATGTGAGAGCTTGTCAATTGACAAATTCTTAGATTTACGGAGTCTGAGACAACAGGCAGTGAAACTCGCCCGCCCGAAAACGTTGAGCGAAGCCCTCACACAAGCTCGAGTTCGAGGCTATAAAACAGACTATAAGGGGCAAGCGAGAGTAAGGTACGCCAGCGTGGAGGGGGTAGAGCCGCAGTGGACCATGGAAGAACTTGTCCAGAAGGTTATAGAAGCTAAAAAACAAAGAGGAAAGAGCTACGTTGTTGGAGTTGTGGCGAGCTGGGACACCCGAGGAGCCTGTAAATCCAAGGAGCTACACCGCAGTCTCGGCCGCTGCAGGAAAACCAAAAGGGTTGATGGGAGGGGCACAACCCGTACCAAGGAGGCCCCAAGACGAAGTGACCGTGGCATCGCTGGCTGGAAAGACGAGCAGTTTCTACGTAGACGGGATGGTTAACGGAGAGCTCAGGAGCCTACTGCTAGACACCGGTGCTACAATGACCATCCTGAGTCAGAGTGCAGCTGCAGGTGGAGCAACGGTGCAGCCAACATCATGGTCACTGAAGACAGCCACCGGAGAGCGCGCAGAGGTTTACGGGGAGACGGTTGCCACCTTCATAGGGAGCACCCGATTTCGACACCGTGTGCTTGTGGCCAATATTGACGAAGATGTTATCCTGGGAACGGACGTGATGACTAGGCTCGGGATCACTTTGGACTTAAAGAGGGGAATCATCGCCATCGGGGAGGAAGAAGTTGCGCTACGACATGGGGAAGAACTGACCGCCTGTGTAGTTCTGGCCGAAGACACGACACTTCCGGACAACAGCCAGACTGTAGCGAGGGCTCGATTGGACAAGGATGTTGCCGAGGACAGGCCGTTCTGTTGGAGCCAGCTACGGATGATGGGAAGCGGGACGTGGGGCTCGTCGCCAGGACACTGTTTGTGACCGGGAAAGATGTTCCGGTACGCATAATGAACGTCAACGGCTACCCCATAACATTGAAGAAGGGCAGCATACTAGGTAGTTGTTCGGCGGTTTCTTCCATTGTGCATCGAGCGAGAAATCTAGTCTCGGCGACAACAGTGCTCCCGGAATCCTTAAAGCCATTCGTCCAGGATGTAGAGAATTGCCTCGATTACAAAGAAGAAGTTAAGCGTTTAATCGCCAGTTACCAAGATGTATTTGAAACTGGAGATGGACGAGAGGAAGGACAAACGTGGAGCACCGGATAGATACAGGAGACGCTAGACCTATACGCCAGGTCCCAAGGAGGCTGCCATTGGCGAAGCGAGAGGAGGCTGAGAAAATCGTGAAGGATATGGAGCGCGATGGTGTAATCGAGCCTTCGAAAAGCCCCTGATCTCGCCGGTTGTGCTTGTGAAGAAGAAGGATGGTACTTCGCTTTGTGTGGATTACCGGCTGCTCAACAACGTGACGAAAAAGGACAGTTATCCCCTACCTCGGATTGACGACACACTAGACACTTTGGTTGGCTGCGAACTCTTCTCTACTCTTGACCTCAAGAGCGGGTATTGGCAGGTGGGACTTGCCCGTGACGACCGTGAGAAGACTGCGTTCTCCATTGATCGGGGCTTTGGCAGTTTACAGTTATGCCTTTGGCCTCTGTAACGCCCCAGCAACATTCGAACGACTGATGGAGACTGTCCTTCGAGGCCTTTCCTGGGAAACGTGTTTAGTCTACTTGGATGACGTCATTGTCCTTGGGAAATCCATGAAAGACCATCTGAAAAATCTGGAGCAGGTTTTCCAGCGACTTCGAGAGGCTAACCTGAAGCTCAACCCTAAGAAGTGTAGCCTTTTTAGAAGGAAAGTAAGGTTCCTCGGCCATGTGGTTTCCAGTGAAGGAGTTTCGGTGGACCCGGAAAAGGTAACTGCTATCCAGAAGTGGCCTACGCCTAAAGACAAACACGAAGTGAGGAGCTTCTTTTGGGGCTATGCACGTATTACCGGCGATACGTCCTGGGGTTCGCCAACAGCCAAGCCCCAACAAAGTTGACCGAGGATAAGAGGAGCTTTGTATGGGACTCGGACTGTCAGCAAGCGTTTGAGGAGCTAAAATCCGCTTTAAGCAGTGCTCCCATATTGAGCTACCCCCGGCCAGCTGAGGAGTTCATACTCGACACGGATGCTAGTAACGTCGGTATTGGTGGCGTCCTCTCTCAAGTACAGGATGGACACGAACGGGTGATCGGGTACTTCAGTAAAGTTTTATCGAAGCCAGAACGGAACTACTGTGTAACCAGAAAGGAGCTGTTAGCTGTCGTGAAGTCTGTGGAGCATTTCCATAAATATTTGTACGGAAGAAAGTTTCTCCTAAGAACAGATCATGCGGCATTAATATGGCTCTTGCGGTTTAAAAACCCGGAAGGACAGGTTGCCAGATGGATCGAGCGGCTCCAAGAGTATGACTTCACTTCTGAACATCGATCTGGTGCAAAACATAGGAATGCTGACGCCCTGTCACGAGACCCTGCCCAGACGACTGTAAACATTGTTCAAGAGTGGAAGAGAAAGATGCGTCTGTGCGAAGAACCACCGTTACCGACGACCACTGGCAGGAAGAAGAACTGCGGAAGGACCAAGAGGATGACGACGACTTGGGTAAAGTGTTGAATGGAAGGGTCGGCCAAAGGCCTACCTGGAACGAGGTTTCCCACCTTCTCCCAATCTGAAGACGTACGGCGCAGTGGGAGTCGATCACGTTGGAGGATGGGATACTGAGGAGAGTCTTGGAGTCGGTGGATGGGACGGAGAAGAGACTGCAGCTACTGGTCCCGAAGAAGAGAGTTCCAGAGGTACTCAGACAGCTTCACGACGGTGTGTCTGGTGGACATTTCGGGGTGCACAAGACGCTGGAGAAGGTCCGGGAGCGATTCTACTGGGTCAACTTACGGGAAGACGTTAAGGAGTGGTGCAGGAAATGTACTACGTGTGCTTCGGCGAACGGGCCACAAAAGCGTAGAGTAGCTCCAATGCGTCAGTACAACGTAGGGCTCCCTTCGAAAGGATCGCGATTGATGTAGCTGGACCATTCCCTACGACTGAAGGAGGAAATAAGTATATTCTAGTGGCAATGGATTATTTTAGTAAGTGGGTCGAGGCTTACGCCATTCCAAACCAGGAGGCTGCCACTATAGCCGAAGTGCTAACTAAAGAAATGTTCAGCCGTTTCGGAGTTCCCCTGGAACTACATTGTGATCAAGGCAGGAATTTCGAGTCGTTATTGTTCACAGAACTATGTCGACTACTGGGAATCCGGAAGACCAGGACCACGGCTTTACATCCCCAGTCTGATGGAATGGTAGAGCGAATGAACAGAACTATGGGGAAGTACTTGTCCAAGATTGTCTCCGACCACCAACGTGACTGGGACCAGTACATTCACTTATTTTCACTCGCCTACCGAAGTTCTATCCATGAAACGACCGGGCAGACACCAGCAAGCATAGTCTTCGGACGAGAACTTCGGCTGCCATGTGACCTGCAGTTTGGAAGAAAGCCTGATGAAGATTTGGCAGGAGAGGACGTGTCACGTCTTCGGAGGCGTATGGACGACATCCACGAGCGTGTCAGGACTAACATGCAACATGCCAGCGATAGGATGAAGGAACGCTACGACGTCAGAGCGGAAAAGGGCGTTTACGACGCTGGAGACCTTGTGTGGTTGTACAACCCCAGAAGACGTCAAGGCTACTCCGAAGCTTCAGCGAACGTGGGACGGGCCTTTTGAAGTTGTCACCCGGATAAATGATCTGATATACAGGATAAAAAAGCCGCCACATGGAAAACCTCGGATCGTCCACACAAATCGGCTGGCGCCCTACAAAGGAGACAACGAGGTTCACGAGGAGCAGACGGTCCGCGCCTGTATACCCGAAGAAGCATCGGCCAACAAGGACGAGGAAGCTCCGGGAAAGGGGCAACATCTTGAGTAAGCAGGATCGTTTACCAAGATCTCTTCAAGGCTCCAGAGGACTATGCGCTCGCCCACTGTGTAGCTCAGGATTTGAGCATGTCGGGAGGAATCGCCCGAGTATTCAGGAGCAAGTTCGGGCGTGTGGAAGAACTAAAGTCCCAGGACCCAGCTGTAGGAAAGACTCTGCATTTAAGGAATGGTGAGCGACATCTTTTCTACCTGGTGACGAAGAGATGGTCGCATGGGAAGCCAACATACGAGTCGGTGGAGAGGAGTCTGATGGATCTGCGCCAAAACTTGATTCGATTGGGCATCCGAAAACTTGCCATACCAAAGCTGGCATGTGGTCTCGATGGACTTGAATGGTGGAGAGTCAGAAGAATTATTGAAAACACCTTCAGGAACATGGCCATGGAGATCCTAGTGTGTATATTTGACCCCAGAGACTTCAAGAGAAAGGAAGATGTCCCTGCATCCAATCAACCAGAATCTGGACACCCCGGAGATCTTTCTGTTCTGGGACAGAACAGTCTTAAGGAGGGGGTAATGTGGCGGACGCCAGGACCTACCCATTGTGGCGGACGCCAGGGCCTACCCTCGAGACAATAGGCCGGCCGCTACAATGACCTGCGTGAATTTGGAGACCAAATTGACTGACAGGTATATTGCCTTGTTAGTTACGGTTGAGTGCACGCGCCATAACAATGGAAGGTTCTAGAATTCAATCCTATTGGCTGAAAGCCCAGTCACGTGATGTTCGAGGCCTTTGGAGAAGGTTCCAGCATTTTCTGCGGGGATTATAAGCCCGCACTCAGGAGCCCCGGGCAGTTCAGTTCAGTGCAGAGCAAGTCTGTGTAATAGGGGCCGCGTACCGTGAAAGTGTAAGTGCTGTGTGAACATACAGGGTCACAACCCTAGTGCGTGAACAGTGTCAGTGTGAATTCTCGGTGTCAGTGATCTTCATTGTGCCCGCTGCGAACGTCGGCTGCGAGTGATCTTCGAGGGATCGACACCCACCGTTGATTCCGACTGAAGAGTGCTAAGGACACGTGAGTGAACGGACTTCGCGCCGGAGTGTGAATTGACTGTGAAGTGCAAATAGTGTAATAAGAAACTGTACAAAGTGTAATAGTTTGTAGCCATTAAGTGAATTATTAATTGCGTTTAATATTAGTGTAATTACAACTAGACTGTGTAAATAAATAGTGAGTTAACAAAGACTGACGCCTTATTATTCGTACCCGTGAAAACATTACATTTTGTTAAGTTTAGAAAACACCAAAGTTTGTATTTCGGTGGTGCCTATCGTTTAGAAGTCTACTTGCCGAAAGTGGACGTGGTCTTTGATCCATTTTATAAACCAGACACCGATCAGTACACCTTTCTTTATAATCGACAAGAGATCATTTTAGATGTTTGAATGAGCGAGTAGAGACATAGAAGGGCAGACGTGGTGACGCATGATATTTTGTCCACGGCCCATGGTCATTACTATAATACACCAGATCAGAGCCGAGCCATGGGTCTGCATCACATCACAGGCTTATCAACATCACACACGTGTCCTGTCTGTAGCTCTCCTCAGAGTAGGACCTACCCTAGTTATACTAGTAATTCATTTTAGTCTTATTGTTAGACCTAATAATCGGTCCGAACCCTCCTTAGAACGGTATAACTGGTCGGAATTTCTAATTGCAAACCCTATCCGGAGAGTCATGCCGAAAACAAACCTCAAAATGGGTTCTGAGTAAGTATATACCTCAATTACGATTGCGCGAGGAATTAAAATGTTAAATTGTCTACATGTCGTTAATCGGCTTGCCATCTGATGTTTTCATCCATAGAGGTTTTGTGTTAAAAGATGTGTAGCCTACAGTGTTTTGTGGAGTAGTTCTTAAATTAGTATCTGCTAGTAGATCACTTTCAAAGTAAAAAATAGTTCTTAAACTGTCCTACCTCTAGTTCACCTCTATTGGGTGAAGTATCTTTTTAAACTAAGGGTTAAACGAGGGAGCATATACAGCAATGATTTGACCAAACCACATTCGCCAAAGCATTACAAAATGTAAAACCTATCTGCTATCGAGTATCACAAAGAACAGAATGTCATCAACATATTGTGAGCAGCTCTGGCATTGAGTCACCCACTTTCACAAGATACAGGCAAGAAGATAGATGCTGATGAGAAGTAAAGCATCTTTTGTAGCCTGCATCTAGTAGAGTGTCACAAAGAACAGAATGTCATCAACATATTAGAGCAGCTCTGCATTGAGTCACCCACTTTCACAAGATACAGGCAAGAAGATAGATGTGATGAGAAGTAAAGCATTCTTGTAGCCTATATCTAGTAGAGGTCACAAAGAACAGAATGTCACTGATATTGTAGAGCAGCTTTCCACAGATTGGAGTCACCCACTTTCAATAAAGATACAGTAAGCAAGATAGATGTGATGAGAAGTAAAGCATTCTTGTGGTAGTCTACCCAGTAGAGTTTCACAAAGAACAGAATGTCATCAACATATTGTGAGCAGCTCTTGCATTGAGTCACCCACTTTCACAAAGCGAAGATACAGGCAAGAAGATAGATGTGATGAGAAGTAAAGCATTCTTGTAGCTATATCTAGTAGAAAGGTCACAAAGAACAGAATGTCATCAACATATTGTGAGCAGCTCTGCATTGAGTCTTACCTTTCACAAGATACAGGCAAGAAGATAGATGTGATGAGAAGTAAAAGATCTTTGTATCATATCTAGTAGAGTGTCACAAAGAACAGAATGCTATCAACATATTGTGAGCAGCTCTGCATTGAGTCACCCACTTTCACAAGATACAGGAAGCAAGAAGATAGATGTGGGATGAGAAGTAAAGCACTTGTAGCCTATCTAGTAGAGTGTCACAAAGAACAGAATGTCATCAACATATTGTGAGCAGCTCTACTGGAGTCATCTAATTTCTCTACCAAGATACAGGCAAGAAGATAGATGCGGATGAGTGAAGAAAGTTCTTTTGTAGCCTATATCTAGTAGAGGTCACAAAGAACAGAATGTCATCAACATATTGTGAGCAGCTCTTGCATTGAGTCACCCACTTTAACAAGATACAGGCAAGAAGATAGATTTGATGAGAAGTAAAGCATTCTTGTAGCCTATATCTAGTATAGAGTGTCACAAAGAACAGAATGTCATCAACATATTGTGAGCAGCTCTGCATTGAGTCACCCACTTTCACAAGATACAGGCAAGAAGATAGATGTGATGAGAAGTAAAGCATTCTTGTAGCCTA